>PVIH01018240.1:0-39163 GCA_004025045.1 Sigmodon hispidus | reverse complement strand
ATCCATCCATTTGCCTGTGAATTTTAGGATATCATTTTTCCTTGCTGCTGCGTAGTATTCCATTGTGTAGATGTACCACAGTTTGTTAATCCATTCTTCAGTTGAGGGACATCTAGGTTGTTTCCAGGTTCTTGCTATTACAAATAATGCTGCTATGAACATAGTTGAGCTAATACCTTTGGAGTGTGAATGTGCCTCTATTTTCTTTACAAACAGCCTTTTAAATTGAGCACAGTAGGAAATGCTTTGTGTATTTTATAGTGAAAGTAAAGTTTGGAAGATAAACTCACACATATGTGTTTGTGCAGTTAGGACATAACATTCGGATTTCAAAGCATACACTCTATCACCATGAACAAATATTTGGGATTATCATTATTATTGTTAAGAACGAAGCAGAAACTTTGGGGTGAGACAAGTCCTTAGATGGATGCCATGGTGAGGGTGAGGAAAGAGATCAATTCACAAGAACACTTCATCTAACGCAATCTGTTGCTATTTCTGCCTGCAAGAAAAGCTCTAAGCTAAAGTAAATAAACATAGCATTTTACTTGGAGAAAAACCAAAGTGTGGTTTTGAATTTCTCCATAGACAGATGTTTCTGGTTTTCACAGAGGTGACAGTTTGTTTTGATAAAATGCCTTCTTCTTGCTGAAGATACCTGTGTTCGTCAGAGTTCTACTATTATAATATTGACAGTCATGAAGTTGTAAAGAATGAAGACTTATTTGTTCTCATACCCTCACTTGTTACAGTCCATTTGTTATCCCCATTTTCAAGCCTGAGTTGAGATAACTCATCATGGGGAGGGTGTTGTCAGGATAAAACTGCTCATCAAATAGTCAGAAAGGCAGAGAGAGAGCAGGAAAGAGTCAAAGTCGGCTCCATCAGACCTTTTGAACCAAATGGTCTAGAAACATTTCACTAGGTTGGAGCTGTTCAAGATGTACCCACCACTCAATAGCACTATGCCAACATGCTAACTCATGTCAGTAATATGTACATACGGGGATTCATGATGCATATATAAACCTGCATTCATCTTCATGAGAAATAAAACAATAAGATGTTGTAAGTTTCTCTGAATCTGAAAAACATTTGAAATATATTACAGAGTGAAAGGGAGCTCAGCAACACTGCTCCAACCTCTGAGACACAGGGAACCTGCTGGAAAATGTATTCACGAGCAAGGGTTCTTATGGAACTGCAAGTGTGGAGACCTCCATGGATGCCCATAATCCAGCAACAGCAAGGAGGTGACAAACTTTGAGGGAATCCTGACTCCTTTCGATTTCATCCTATGGAAAGAATGCATTGAGTCACGAAGATGTCATTCTGATATCCTGTTTATTTCCCATTATTACTGGTCCATAAAATAATATATAACAAGTCTTCTTGTGTATTTCAAGCACATCTTACAAATGTGAACATATGGGGCTTTAAAATTTGATTGGAAATAATTTTGACATGATTATTTTCCAACACTTTTTTTTATACTGTGCTTGGGAATCTTTACTAGAAATGCTTAGAATAAAGAATGTAATGCCTTGTTTGAAGCTGTGACTACCAGAATTTGGTTTTATTTCTTTGTCATACACAACAGGGTCTATGAAAGTTCACATTTATCCTCAGCCAATGAGAAATGTGTGGACAGCTTCTTTAGGAGAAAAATTGTTGTAGAAACTTTTCTGAGCCGTTTTGGGCCTGGAGGTTTTATCTGGCCTGCGGCAGCTTTTGTCTCCCAAAGAAACGAATCAGATACTTATATACTTTATACTGTTTGGCCCATATCTTGAGCACATTACTAGCTAATTCTTTCATCTTAATCAACCCATTTCTACTAATCCACCCCCCCATATGGCTCAGCCCGTGGCTCAGCCCGTGACTCACCTGTATCTCTTACATGTTCCTCCTTTGGAGGTCCGATGGCGACTGACTAACTCCACCCTCCTTCTACCTGCCTGTGCTCTGATCCTCCACCCACTTCTACTGTGCTCTACAAAGGCCAAATCAGTCCTTTATTTACAGCATACAGAGAGCATTTCCACCACAAAAAAATAGCAGTCATAGAGAAGAAACACCAGAGTAGCCCCCATGAAGGAGCAGACACTTATAACTTCTCTTAATTACTTTCATTTTTCCAGCATTCTCAGCTGAAAACACAAGAAGTTCACATGTAGCAAAGCTACACTAGTCTGCCTAGCAATTTTAATTTCATTTAAGATTGGAAAGTACACAAATGAACATTAAGAAATAAAGAAATATAATAGATATTTAAACTATGGTATGCCCTTTCATGGATAGATGAGGTAAGGAAAAAATAAAAACATGGGAGAGGGAAAAAAATGAGAAGAAAAGTGTGCTGACTGAAGAGAGTCATGCAAAAATAGTATAGGATCATATTTCCATAAAATGACAAAACACAAAGTCACCTATGCTTATACACAGTAGAGCAAGGATTGCTTGGCTGTTGGATTAAGAGCAAGAGAAAGTGATACATAGAACAAAGGATAAAGCAATGAGGATGTTCATATTTCAGTGTTAGTTCCATCTTAGACAAATTCTACCAAAGTGTGCACTGTAAATGCACGTACTTTATCATGTATCACTATTATCTCAATAAGCCTGTTTGAAAAATTACAGGGTATAATATCACGGTAAAAACTCGCCACCAAGAGGTATGTTTTAAATAAGGTTTATTTTGTTAGAATTACTTATAAAAGGAAGTTTTAGCAACGCGCCAAGCCGCCATACCGACCCGTACGGACCCGCAGCCTCGCCACGCCCTGGGACCGCAAGACCTGCCTCTCTCTCCGAGCTCCGCTTCTGTCTCCACAGACCATGCCCCTCCCACACCTGTACAATCCACGATTTCCCGCTACAGTATAACTAAATAACAGAAAACACTTTCCAGATATTGCCATGCTATCTTGGATTTCATCTGTTTTGGGGGATAAACTTATGTCAGTGTTTTAAATATTTATTTCACTTATAGAATAAACTTTTTTATGTTGTAAGTTTGTGCCTTTAAAAACACTACTGAATTTAACTTCTAAAAGATTGCCCTGGAGCTGCATGCTTTCTGTGATTTTCATTTTATGATTTATTCATTGATTTTGGAAGAGGCATGTATGGATGTCAGAGGAGATCTGGAGAAAGTCAGTCCTGTCTTTCCACCACTCCAGAAACTGAACTTGGATCATCAGGGTGGTGGCATGCATCCCTTCTAGGCCATCATTACCAAACCTCATTGTCTTACTACCTTTGTTTTAAAGTACCCTTTTTAAATGCCTATGGTTAGTGGTAATGCCTATACATTTTCAGGATTGCTATGCTAGGGCTAGGGATGTTAAGAGGGTCCAAGGAAACAGGCTCCTGTTAATGCTAACTTAGCCCCTCCATGGGATTGTTTCTCTTCCTGCAAACTTTGCCCTTGTTTCAGTCTGTAGATTCGCTCTTATTTTTACATACTTGTAGTTTGTGCCTTGTGATAAAAATATAAACTTACATGTTGCAAATGGACATTTTTTAAATGGTTAACACATAAAATACACATTTTTAAATTGGTAAGCACATCATTTTTTTATTTTTGTTTTAAGTGTTTGACCATTTTATTACATGCATATAATGTTTTGATCAAGTCTACTACTATTTGTTGTCCTTCAGATCCTACCTCAACCTCCCATCACTATTTCATGCATTCTATTTTTAGATGCACTGAATCCACTTGAGGGTGGCAATATGTACATGAGTATCCAGTCATTCACTCAGCCATGAGTAGCCTCTCAGGGGACACATTTTGCAAAAAGCTAACCACCAGGCTCTCAGCAGTCATCAATTGCTTCACTCAGCTGAGAGTTGGACATTGTGAATCTACCCTCCTCTACCCCCACTTCTCTGAATAACCTGACACACTAACCCACCACCTATGAGACTGGATTTTTTTGTTTTGCTTTGTTTTGTTTTGTTTTTTCTGTGTTGAAATCTCAGGCATATTTCACCTACTGCAGGGTTACTTTAATCCATTATAATCATTGCTGCCTCTGTAGAGTGCTCTACTTCCATATCTGGTGGTCATGGTGCTCACTGAGCATTGGTTTAACAGTAGGAAAAAGATAAGTAACAATGTTTTATAGTGTAAGTAACAATTTTATGTAGTTTCCTATTTACAGAGAAGATATCTCCAATGAGATTCTTCAGCATTTTGTAGAAAGGGCAGCATTCCCTTGCCAGGGGTTATCTTAATCTTAAAGTAATTTGAAATTATCCCTGTTGCTGAGAGTAACTCTTCATGCTTTCACAGTGTTCCAAAGAGGTTCAGTTAGGATTAGTGCAATAGCATTGAAGCAATATTCCCAGTTATATTGACCTTTTGTGGTGCTGTTCATTACCACCTGTTTAGACTCTAACAGATGAGTTTCTTTGTCTAAACTCATGTATCAGTTGGGACTGCCCACTTCTTAACAGGACTTCTGACTTGAGAGTTTCTATATGCACACACAGATACACACATACATACACACACACACATATACACACATACACATATATATGTACGTGTGTGTATACATATGTAATGTTGATATATATGTAAAGAAAGATGATATCAATTTAAGAGGGATAAACATGAGAAGGGCTCAAGGGAAATTACCTGGGAAGAACTGAAAGGAAGAAAAGAAGAGAGAAAAGCAGTATAACTCTATTTCAACTAAAAACATGAACAAACCTTCCCAATGATATACTACTGAATATAATAAATATTCTAACCCTTGTTTAGCCCTAAGAAAATAAGGTTGTATTTTCATCTCTCAGATTTTTTTTCTTCATTCACCCTTCTAGTTGGATAGTTACTACTGAACCATGTTCTTAATATACTAGCCAATCCTTTAATTTCTTAGCTTAAAGCCTCAATGAATTAATTTAAACAAAAACCTCAACCTTAATGCTCTTGAGTTATTTTTCCTCTTGCATCAAAGAAGTAAGACTGAGAACAAGTTAAATGTACTAACAGAACATTGCTAATAAGTTTTAGTGGACTAGTCCAGAAAAGAACAAGCATAAGCTTGTAGATTCAAATTAATTATGAAAGCTTAAGCACGGAACCTACTAATGTAACTTAGAAACTGAGTGTCAGTGGATACCTTCTGAATTAATTCTTCTAAATCTCACTTTCATGCAGGGGCTATACATCCGCTGTCTCATGAAGGTGACTCTTTAGACCACACCTGACAAAATGAAACTGTGCCATAGGGATAGTTCAATTTATTTTTGGATTTTAATATTCCCTTCCCTTTGAATTAAGAACAACATTAAAGTGCTGTCCCAACATACTGAGATATTAAAAAAAAAAGAAAAGAGAGTCAAATAGTTAGAATCTTTACTCAAGAATAAATACACTGTGCTATAGGTGTTGCTCAGTGGTAAAGCAAGATTTCAGAAGATGCATATAGTTCATACTCATTACATCCAAAGCTACCCAATGTGGCACAGAAATCATCTCAATTTTAAGTGTCAATTATGAGGCTCGGGTTGATAAACATATCCAGTACTAAGTTTGATGTTAGTTATCTTCCATGATACTGGAACCAAATACTCACCAGGACAGTCTTTAAAACAGGAATAGTATATTTTATCCCATAGTTGTAAAGGATACATTCCACCATTGTGGGTAAGGAGTCTGAGGTCACTGGCCTCATCTCTTTCAGTCAGGAAACAAAGAGAGGTGCACATTTTCTTCTAGTTAGGGTTTTTATTGCTGTGATAAAACACCAGAAACAAAAGTAAGTTGGGAAGAAAATGATTTATTTGACTTATCCTTCCACATTGGTCTATCAGTGATTGAAGTAAGAACAGGAATTGAAACAGGGCAGAAAGGAAAAGGCAAGACCTTATGCAGAGGCTGTGGATGGGTACTGCTTACTGGCCTGCTCAACCAGTTTTCTTATAAAACCCAAGACCACCAACTCAAGGGTGGTACCACCCACAGTGGGCCATGCTCTCTCATATCAATCACTAATTAAGCAAATGCCCTCTAGCCAGATCTTATGGAGGTATTTCCCAATCAAGGTTCCCTCCTTTCAGATGACTCTACCTTGTGTCAAATCAACATAAAACTAGCCACATGATGTTCTTGCCTAAGTCAAGTTCACTTTTATATTTGTTCTAGAACCCCAGCCCGCTGGATAACAATATTCACATTTAAGGTATGGCTTCACCCCTCTATTAAACCTATCTGTAAATATCCTCATAGATATATCCAAAAGTGTGTCTCCTTAGAAACTGTAAACTTTATCTAGTTGACAGGAAAAATATCATTGTCCTCTTGTCTCTGCCCATATGTCATTTTAAATTAGAATATCTGACTCTTTGTTCTTAAATCTTTTTCTGTCTGATACTGCAATTTGAATTTATTCCATCTTTAAACATCTTATTGTCTTCAACAGTTCTATCCCAGTTAAAAGTCGAAAATCTCTTCTAAGAAGCATGACAATTTCCTATAAAGCTGCATCTATAAAATCAGGATGCAATTTATATGCTTCCACTATATGCAATGGCACAGAATAGTTATTCCTATATACTTAAGATTGTATATTGTGCAAATTCTTGTGACTTGAGAGAAATGAGAGTTAAGGTTGGTAGAAAGATTTTGCATCTTTCTAGCCACCTTTCTCTAACTGAGAATATTCAAACATTGTAATTTGCTTTTTTTAAAAAAAGCATTAGTGAAATGGATCTCCAGGCATGTTTCAACTGCCCTTGCCCGGGGTACACAATGAGAAACATTCCACAAGCAAAGCATGGATAGTACAGAGCTTAGTTAGAAGCATGGATGGTCCACAAAGACAGAATACTCACATAGGAAATTCCTGCCAGATATGTACTGATAAAAGTAATTTATAAACCGAGGGCTGAGTGTATTATACAATACTAAAGCCTACATGTTATAGTTTCTAGACCATCTGGCAGAACATTAAGAACCCATGTTACTCTCCTATGAAGCTATAGTCTGAATCTAGAATTCAATATAGACTGTTAAAAAAAAGGAGTATATATGTTAGGCAAAAAATAGCAGAGGTAACAAAATTACTATATACTTAATATTGTTTTAAATATTTGGGTATGCTGATTAACTTGAACTCTTAAGTGTTACTCACCACATATAATGAGACTAAAGAGCAAAGGAGTTAAGGCAATAGGGCAGATAAAATTTGAAAGATTTGAAATTTGACAACATACTATCAGCCCTATATTGTGGGTTCTCAACCACGTGACTTTATTGACTATTGATAGACTCCACTCTCATCAGAATCCTCTACAGCTTCTGGTCATATCTATATCTAGATTACTGTGATTGATCATGGGTACAATGTTAGCGGTCATTCTTATATGAACTAATATTTCAAGCCTGTGCTAATGTAGATTACTATTGAAATTCTGAGAAGATCTCAAGAGAGAAGATGTTCCTACAGGAAAATCTTCAGCACAGTGAATTTGTGCTTTTTTTTTTTTTTTTTAGTAGTCTGTTTCTTGTCTGTGTGAGAGCAAATTTCTAATCTATTATTCTATAGTTTGATTGATGAGAAAATGTCTGTATTACTAACTGGGAGTGGAAAACTGATATTAGCTTACGAGTTAACTAAATGGCTTTTGGTTTCTTTTATTCTGGGGAAGAATGCATAGCAACAGGAATACGCATCATCACTGATCTATGGTGGAGCAGAAGCAGAGAGAGGACCATATATAATTTTCAAAGGAAGTAACTCAGTGTCCTTCATGCTCTAGCTAGAGCCCAAATCCTAAGAACTCCACAACCTCAAAAATAGTAACAAAGGTTTCAACACATGTGCCTGATACAGGTGTTCCAAATTCAACCATAACTTTTTCTCAAATGCATGACAGCTTGTTTTCATTTGTTATTTTTGTCTAAAAACACAGAAAGTCAATTATTGGCTTAACTATTATATGTTACATGGAGTGAAAATATTTCATAATCATCTACCACTCCAACAAATTTATGTTCAGCATGCACTGGGGAGAGAAAATTCTTTTTGAAGCACATTCTTAGAATTGAAAATTCTTTATATATGTATGTGTGTGTGTGTTTGTGTGTGTGTGTGTGTGTGTGTGTGTGTGAATTGGTGTCCTGCTTGCATGTTTAACTGTGTAAGAGTATCAGATCTTGGAATTACAGACAGTTGTTAGCTCCCATGTGGATGCTGGGAATCGAACGTAGGTCCTCGGGAAGAACAGTCAGTCCTTTTAACCACTGAGCCATCTCTCCAGCCCAGAATTGAAAATTCTTAATCAACATATATTGCATGTCTTAGGGTTGCTATTCCTGTGATAAAATAACTAAAATCAATTTGGGGAGAAAATTATTTATTTCTTCTTACATTTACAAGTCACACTCCATCAATTGAGGAATATCAGGGCAGGAGCTCAATGTAGGAGCCTATGGTCAAGAACTAAAGCTGAAGATGTTGGGAAATGCTGATTATTGTCCTTGATCCTCATGGCCTGCTTTCTTATTCAACCTAGAACTGCCTGTACAGAGGTAGCACTATCCAAAATGAGCTGAACTCCTCCCCACATCAATGATTAATCATGAAAATGCCCCACAGGCTTGCACACAGGCCAATGTAGTGATACATTTTCTCAATTGACTACCTTCTTTGAAAATGACTCTACCTTGTATCAAGAAGACAAGAAACTAATGAGTACACAGTAAAATTGTTATTGTTATTTCCTAGATAATATATAGTTGCCAATAATATTCTGAAGAGACTACATAATAAATTTACACAGCAAAGTGGCTGGTTATTATTTAAAAGTTACTAAGATGCTGATGTCTTCTTAATGTCTTGCAATTACTAGAATGTGAAATATGTAATATATATTTTTTCCATTCTTACAGAAGAGCAATCATTGAAAGGATCACCTATTAAAACAGCAGAAGTGATTAAACACAACTCAGAATCAGCTCGCAAATATTCACAATTACATAAACAAGCTACAGTAAGAGGAGCTTTTTAATCTCTTCAGGTCATTTTACTGACTCAAATATTTTCCATTCTCATATAATGTAATCACAAATTCAATACCTTTAGTGAAATCTCATTAAATAAATTGTTCTCTTGTATAATTACACATGCCTAATTGCTATTACCTCTAGAAAATATTTTCTGTCCTAAGTACATCAGATAGAGATTAAGTAATTCCATCTTGGCCCTTGAATTAATTTCAAAAAGGGGAAATTAAAAATAAGATTATCTGCTTATTGAAATTAAAATTAAATAATTATTAAATTGCTTATTGTAAATCAATAAAATTATTCAGCTCTTTCAGTAATGAAGAAATTGCAGGAACAATAGCTATAATTTCTCTGCTTTTATGATGTGGAATGTGAATATTCCCAAGGTTTATTGAAGATTTCAATCTCAACATGTGGAGAATGTAAGTAGCTGTATTTTTACTGAGCTTTTTCAAAAACAGACTTATCCCTTATCAAACAAACTTTTAGAAAATTTTTATGCCTTAGTTTGACCCATATGACATAGCTGATGTTTGAAATTTTACGATCCCTAAAATGACCTTTTTCGAGAATTCCAACTAAGATGCTTAGAACTGTGTCTTTGATTAGTGTTCCGGCACTGTCTGCCTTCCCATGTGGTTACTTTCAGCTTCTGGTGGGCTATTTTTCTTTCATTGTTCAATTCTTTCAAATTTAACTCCTATATTAACTTCAGAAAGGATCATAATATAGTTAGTGATGTATGAATGTTAATTAATTTGAGATTCTACAAATTCTTTTTAGCAGCCTTATTGAAATTTCCTTGTGATCTCCATCTAACCAATACGTAGAGTGAAGCAAAGCAAAGTTAAGAATCTTCTTTCAATATGTTGAAAAGGCAAATATAAACGCTGTGTAGTTTCACAAGTTCTGTTCAGTCACTCCTATTTGTTGACCGCCCTTTCTGAGACTCTTCTACGGATTACAATAATTCTCCCATTTATCTTCTGTGACAGGGAATTGCTCATTACTTTTATTGATTTCAACATTATCTTGATTTTTGTCAAATACCTATTTCCTCACCTTCTACGGCTTCTTGGATTTTGATTTTCCTGCTTTCTATCTCACTTTTTCTAACTCTAGATCTCTGATGTGCACCAGGGCGTCTTAAAATTTGCCATCTCAAGTCCCTTCTAACTGGAAGACATTTACCCAGTACTTGGCATGTGAAACAGTCGATAAACTAGACACTTACTGATAATGTCCAGGTCACTGTAAATTCCATTTCCCTAAATTCTAGCAATTAGACAAAAGCCAGCATTCCTATACAAAACTGTAAAGCTGGTTCCCCTTGACTGACCAGGGGAGTCACCGACAGGAGGGACAAATGGCTGTCTATGGTACAGATGGGCATAGCAAACCTCTAGGCTCCCTCAGTATTTACAAGTACCTGTTACTCATTCCAGAGAGTAGTCCTGACATCTAGGCATCTTCCCACCACTTCTCCTGCTCTAAACTCTCTCAGTTCCTGGGATTCCCTCCTCACAGCTATACATTCTTATAGCCCCGCCATTTTGGCTCTGCCTCTCCTCACTCTTTTTGTTCAAACTTTCTTTGTCTTTATCTCTCAGTCCCTGTCCTCTCATGAACAGGTCTCCTCAGCTGACCAGGTTAGGCCTACTTTTTCTCTCTGCTCTAGACCCTTGCAGAAAACCTCTGACTGTTCTCTCTCTCATAACTACAGCAAAAAAAAAAAAAAAAAAAAAAAAAACCTCTCTCTTAAGCATACCATGGAGCCGTCGTCTCATCAATTTATGCAATAATAAATTATTAAAAATTTTTCAAAAATTTTTAAATGTTTAAAATAAAAGCAGATTTGCCCAGTAATGTGTGGTTAGTTGTCTTTTTAACATAAGAAATTCAATTATGATGGAATTAATTAATTAATTCTCTGGGGTACAAAATATTGTGTTTTTCAGAGTATAAACATTGTTTGGTTTTATAAGCATTAGTGCTACAAATGCAGTATCATATTAATCCACAGCACAACATGGAAGAAGTATATTAGAGCCATAAAATCACTCAAAATTCTGTCCCATTCCCAAAATTTATTTGATTGTTTTATGAAATTCATCAGTCATTCAACCAGCCTGCTTCTATCTTAGGCTTGAAAGCCATCTTATAGGAAAAACAAACTAGGTACATTTATGTTAATGACTAAGTTTATTTCTCAAGGATTAGGCTATCCCACCTTTAACTTTAGCTACAAATGGTTTAGTGCTGCCTGTTCCAGGAAATAGCAACCATATCTTTGTTTCAAAAGATTATTATGACTGCCTTGTTATGACTGGCTTGTTATGACTGCCTTGTAACTATGTCTTTGTTTCATGAGGCTATTAGGATTAACTTGTTATGCTTATGATCTTCTTCTGTAACCCTGCCCATTTGACTGCCAAATCCCTTATTTGCAAACCAGATACAACTGAACTATAAAAAAAGAACTTTTATCTCATTCATGTTCAGTACTGTTGTTTTAAATTCCACCTTTATGGAGAGATAACCTGTGTGCTTGAATAAAAAAGCTTGCTATGGTTAACTTGACTTTGATTTGAGTCTGTGGTCTTTCTCCCAAAATCTGTAGGAATAACACCAGCAATTTGCTTTTTCTAAGTTTAGACAATCTAACAAATAAAATTCCAAAAATACACTTTTAAATTTTCAAAAATACACAAATTTTATACTTAACATGCTGAAGTAATGATGGAAGGAAAAATATTTACAGTCTGTTTTCCATATTGAATAATCAGGTTTCTATCTGAGCAGGAAACTTTGTGATTACAGTTAAAATACTGCACTTTGTAGCATGCCATTGCTTTTTATCCAAGCAGAGTTCTTTCAATTGGTGGTGGTGAGTGGGGTGACAGACAGCATGTACAATGCAAACTGTAGATGTTCTGTGCAGAAACCAACACCACGGGGAGATGCCTGACACAGTGTTCGTGAGTACTAACAGAGCACCTTGGTATTGCTACTCAATTTAGATTTATTTTTGATTGTTAAATATTCAAAACCCTTTTATTATTATCACTTTTTTCATGAACCCTATATTCAGGTGTCTGGTAATTCTATGGGGAATCCTTCTCTTTAGTGGTGAGTACTGTGGAAGTTGTCTGCTACACTGAGGCAAAAATCTAAATCCAAGAAATGTCATACAAGATTGATTCTTTGAAGTACTATTTTCTCTTACATAGCTCACTTCAGTAAATTGCCGAACCACAGAAAGGATTCTCATAGACTTTCTTATTTCTAAGCTATTTTCCATAGGCTTCTATATAGCTGATAACTTGTTAGTTCTAGTGGATTTTCAAAATCTAGAAAATGCTTTCTCAAAAATATCTGTTGATATGAAACTTGACTATTTCAGTTTTCTGGAAAACTAACATAATGCTAATAATATTTCCAACTATGTCGCAAATGTTCCACTTTGAATTTTATTTCCTAGGATTAGATGATTTCTGAATAGCCTTTTATTTTAGTTTAATCTTTATAATAAACATTGGAAGAACAAATTCGTCAATTAGTATTACTGAAACGATGTGTTAATCCCACAGACACTAGAAGAAAGACCACAGACCTAGGTCATGGTCAAATTAATTGAAGCCAACTTTTTTATTTCTGGACACAGCTATCTCTCTCTAAGACAGAGTTCAAGAGATAAGCCTTGGACATGGGAAAGATATGAAGTTTTTTTTATAGCTCAGGGGTAAGGGGTTTCCAAATAAGAGGTTTGGCAAGGCAAATAGTCAGGGTTGTGGTAGCAGAACGTAAGTACAAGTTAGCCATAATGGCTTCAAAAAGCAAAGATATGGTCTAACCAGGTGGCTGCAACAACTTTTTGAAAGAAAAGCATGGTTTCCAATGACTGAAACAGGCAGTACAGACCATTTGTAGTTAAGATTACAGGTGGGGCGTAGCTCAATCATTTAGAAATAGATTTGATCATAAAAAGGAATTAATCTAATTTGTTTTTATTATAACTTGTCTTTTAAGCCCAAGATGGAATCAGGCTGGTTTACTAAATGGTCACATTTTCTTACATTTTGTAGAAAACACTTGGATATACCTGTTATGGAAGCTGTCAAGCCAGCCTCTTATGAGCCACTAAATTAAAGGTCACCAACTTCTTCCACATGGAGCTCTCACTTTTCAGTCCCCAGCAATCTCTAAGGCAGAGTCCTGTGATGCATCATCTTAGTCTACATGTGCAAGAATGTATACTCAGAATAAGGCCCACAAAGTTTTTATCACTGTATAAAGACTTAGACTATGTAATGCTTGTATTGTGCTTACTGATATGAGGCATAAAGTGTTTTCATATTTATCTTTTCAATTGTTATTGTTTGAGAATTTCATATAATATATACATGTATGTATATATATATTATATATATATATAATTCTCTACCTTAGCCTTAAGTTCTCTCTCTCTCTCTCTCTCTCTCTCTCTCTCTCTCTCTCTCTCTCTTCTAACCTATAAAGTCTAAATTTGTTACCCAATAGCTCTTGAGTATGAGTCCTCTTGTGGAGTATGGCTGAAATAACACTATTTTATACACATACACACACACACACACACACACACACACACACGCACACACATCCTCTCTATGCAGTTGTCAAATGGTAATCTCCTCTCACCTAGGAAGGCATGAAACTGCCTGTTAATCTCAGTATGGCCCCTATGGAGAGATTTTGTTTGTCTTGAGTTTTAGCAAATCATGTACATGCTGTGAGTACATATACTCAGCTCTTCTGCTATGTTGAGAAAATCAGTATTTTCTTGGAGATATCTTCAGGATTTTGTAATCTTTCTATACCTTCTTTCTCAAAGATCTCTAAGCCTTGTGGATAAAGGAGATGATATCAATGTCCGATCTAGCTCCAAGTGTTCTGTAGTCAGCTCATTCATTGCCTATTGTCCAGTTGTAGATTTTTGTGTCAATCAATATCTACTGTAAGAAGAAGTTTCTCCAATGAGATATAAGCAATGAACTGTGGAATAATGCTGTTAATATTTTTCACTTGTATTTGTTTAATAAAATGCTGGTTGGCCAGAGAGCAGGCAGGAAGTACAGGTAGGGCAACCTGATGAGGAGTATTCTGAGAGTAGAAAGGCAGAGCAGAAGACACCAGCCAGATGCAGAGAAAGATAAGAACGTTGCACTGAGAAAGAAAGATACCAAGCCATGGGGCTAAACATAAATAGAATCATGAGTTAGTTTAAGAGTAAGAGTTCTGACTACAATGCACTGATCTATGGGCACAGTGATAAGTCACTAGGAGTTGTTTTAATACTCTGTCCACTTAACAGAATAATAGTAGTAGGTTCTCTCATTTAGTTTTTTAAATGTAATATGTTTATCCTATTTCCTGTAGCTTATCATGAAGAAAGATATATAGGCATAACATGCCCTGATTATGCGATAAATTTCTTACTAATGATGGCATTAGCAGAAGTTATGAAGCAATTTCAATGAAGAAAACAACCTGCTAAGTGTTTTTTAATAGGTATTTTTAAATTACAATTTCTTCCAGCCAAACTAAGGTAGATATTTCATGCATTCCCCTAGTGTTTTTTTTATTATTATTAAGAAGTTGAATAAAGCTAATGGAATAGAGTTCTTAGTAGGGCTATACTCCGAGGTGTGCTTTTCTCAATCTACAATTCCATATTCTCACCACAGGAGTTCAAAGTTTTAGTAACAGGAACCTGATATTTATTATTTTATAACACAATAATTTTCTACTCTCTTAGCTATGTATATTTTATTATAAAAATTGTGAGTGATGTTTGCCTATGACTCCAAGCTAAAACATAATAGCCATGTGATAAAGATCCAAAGGCGAGGGTTTTGAGGTGTTGGCCTCACTTTTGAGCTAGTTTATGTACCGTCTGGTCTTGAGAAAGTTGTCTTTTCAAGTCTCTGCTACACCATCTATTCTTTAGCGAGAAGTCTATTTTCCCCATCTATCCATTGCTTTGAGGACAAATTGAGAATAAAATACCTAGAAAAAATGCCCAACATATAGTAAGGACTTAAGACTGCTGACTGAACTAAATTGAGGGCTTATTGTTAAGTAAGTATCCAGGGTGCTCACTCTTTGCTTATTTTTAATTTTTTTTAATTTCACATACCAACCACTCTTCTCTTTCTCTCCTTCCCCTTTTCTCTTGCCCCTCCCCACATTCCATTCCCCATTCACTCCTCAGAGGGGGTAAGGCCTCCCTTAGGTAGTTAACACAGGCTGAGGTACCAAATTGGGGCAGGACCAAGCCTTTCCCTTCTTCATCAAAGCTGAGCAAGACATTAGATCATAGGGAATAGGCTCCAAGAAGCCAGTTTATGTACCCAGGATAAGTCTTGGTCCCACTTGCAAGGAGATCACAAACAAATCAAGCCACACAACTGTTACCTCCATCCAGAAAGCCTATTTAAGTTCCATGCAGGCTTCTCAGAAGTCAGTCCAGAGTCCTAGAGCTCCCACTAGTTAAGATCAGCTGTCTCTGCTTTTCTTCATCATGATCTGATGATCGTGACACCCACCCACCCCTACCTTGCTTCTAAAATCCCTCTTTTTTATATGTACTAAGGGCAGAAAACCTTCATCCCAGAAATATACAAATCTGATTCAATATTCATAGTGTTAATAAATCATAATTTAAGTGGACATTAGTGAAAATGGAAGTTACAATATTAACATAAGTAAGTCAAAAGTGGCAAAACTATTTTCATTGGAAGGGGATCTTACAGGGAATATAAATAAACAAAATTTCCACTTGTGTATTTTACTTATTTGCACCATTGCTGCAAATGTAACTGTTACAAGTAAGTCATGTTTATCTGCAGTGTTAAAACATGTCTATTAAATACTATAAAATACTTTTGAGTTTATGAGCGTAGAAGATGTTTGAAATGTTAAACAGGAGTAGGAACTTTCCTTAATACATAAACTTAAGGTATACTGTACATAATCCACAGGACCCTCAAAAGCAAGAAATTTTGGAAACGTGGCTGCCTTCTCCTTCTTAAATAAAAATGCAGAAAAGCATCAGTGTGGGATGCAGATAGGCAATAGTTCTCCATTTGGGCTATGTGGCCATCCTTGGTACCATTAACTATCAATTTGGTACAGCCTAGATCTCTGAAAAAAATAGAATGAATTAAATAATGGTCTTTATAAGCTTTATTTGCAGGCATGTCTGTAAGGGATTGTCTTAACTGATTATTGGCAAAAGGCAACACCAGCTCTTCATGTTGCCACATCCTGGGTAGGTCATCCTAGACTATATACTCACTCTTGAGGGAGCGGGGAGAAAACTGGATCTGCCAGGAGTGGAGACTGAACTAAGCAATATTGGGGCAGTGGGACCATGGGACTGCCTGCAGCCTGCCCAGGGATGGGATGAGGATTTGTGGAGAAGAAAGAATGACCTGATGTGGTGGGAGGGGGTAGGGACCTTGAATAAGGATATACAAGGTTAGAAAGTGTGACTTCTTTGTTAATAATAATAATAATAATAATAATAATAATAATAATAATAAAAAGATGGTTAAGCATAAGCCACCGAAACAGCCAAAGAGCACTGTTTCTTCATTATTCCTGCATTAAGTTCCTGGCCTGATGTTCCCTCAGTCATGGGTTGTGACTTGGAAGTTTAAAAGCAATAAATTTTTCTTCCCTTTAAGTGGCTTTTGCAAGTGCATTGTCACAGCAACAGACAGAAAACCAGGATGCTGGCATATTTCTATGAAGTTGTTTAACTTAAATTTTGGCTTTTCTTGTGTTTTTATTTTAGTTATTATAATTATATCATTTCCATCTTTTCTTTACTCTATACCTTCCAATATATCACCTCATACTTAAATTTATGGCCTCTTCTTTAATTGTTGTACACACATACACACACACACACAAAAAATACAAGCATAGACACATATTTTCCTAAAGACATAAATACAACTTGCACTGTCTGTATAATGTTACTTATGCATATGTGTTTTCAGGGCTGGACATTTGGTATTAGATAACCAATGGATATGTTCTTCACTGGGAAATACTGTGTTTCCTACTCTCTGAATTCATCAGTTGCCTGTAGTTCTTTACGTAGGGCTGAGGCTACATAAGCATTCCCCCATCCCCATGTCTATTAATATAGCATCCATTTGGGAGACCCTACCTCAGACTCAGAATCTCACTTCTGAGACATGATCCAGCATCTATAATTTCAGGTCCAATTGTGTTTCTTGTGCACAGATTGTTGGTAAGCCTCTGAATGAAGGCTTTAAAATATAGTTTCCTGTGATTTAAACATTGATCTCCTATTTCTATGTAACATGTGAAAATTCATAGCATTAGCTTTTACTTCAAACACCTGCTATATTAATAAATATGAAGGTGTCATGATTATTACAGTTAGTACATGTATCTAAGACATGCCTAGAGCTATAAATATATATATATATATATATATAACATAAGTACTTCCAAAGAACTATTGTCTTCTCTCTTCACTAACAACAGTGAAGGTACTGATTCATTCTTTATCCTAGAGAAATCAGAAGGAATAAATGGAAAAAGGCCCTTTAAAACCTTCCTTGTTCTGTCACCCCATTCATTTGCTGTGCCTTAGTGTGTGCGTGCTGCCAGTAAAGAATTGGCAATAGTCTGATTATGGCAGATCAGAAATCATCACAGTCATTGGGCCCTATTCCATAATTACCTCCCACCATAAGCCATTGAATGATCCTGCAGTAGCAATTTCATGATTCCTGCCTGGCTCATTCAACTCCCAAGATTGCACAGGCCAGTGAAGGATATCATGAAACAGATCATATTAGTGCCTTGTAAACTCAGAAGAAGAGTTTATTGTGAAAGTCTGATTCACTGAGTAATGTGACGGGGGAAGCTAGGCTATGGGCAGTGCTATCATAAATCACTTGACTCATGAGAAATCATTAGTGATTTCATTTCAGGAGGCCAGGCAGCAAACTAATTCCTCTTAGATTGAAAACATGAATGAACTTGAATGCATGGAGTCACACTCATCTCATAAAAGATGTTCAGAAATGGATAGTTTCTATTATTTATAGAATCCATTTCATATTTTTATCTAAAGCAGTGAGATTATAATACATCAGAAGCAAATGTTGCAGCCAGACATGATGGCACATGCCTGTAATCACAGAACTTGGGAGAAAAAGGTAGGAGGGACCCAGAGTGAAAGGCCAACCCGAATGGCCAACAGGGTTCCTTTGAGAAAAATAAAATAAAAATAAAGGAGTAAACAACATACTCCAAAGAATAATTACAATAGAAATCTATGCGTAATGATATGTTAATTACAACATAACATTAAAATGTTCGAAAATATTTGAAAATAAGAAAATGCTTAAGTGTATGATTAAATGACTATTTAATACTTTAAAAGGAAATTACTCCTCTGTTGCTTCACAAAACTGACATATCTTCTTATTGAACTTAGGTTATAGAAAATAACCCTAGCCCCATGAAAATGCTCCTATCCTGCTTGACTGTGGTAAAATGCCCACCTGTCACACCTCATCTTCTAGAAGGTTTCAGCCTCAACTACTAGGGGTGGGGCAGGTAGAGGATGATTTCTCTAACAGTTACCACTCTGTGCAGTACCTGGGGGAATAAAAGGTACTGGTTGTCAGGATGCTGAATCTTTTGCACCAATTCAGGGTAAGTCTAGAAGGTTATTCCTCTCTAGTGTCCTCATTGGATTGCTATAAGTTTTGGGAGCATCTGTTTTGCAGGTCTTGGCTCAACCAAGTTTCTGTAGATACTGATCGCACAGTTTTTCCTCAGCAAACTTCCTAACCATAAGTATCTCAAACTGTACAAAACAGAAACCTGGCTGCTGGCTCAGTGTGTGCAAACTGAATTCCTGCTGACTTTATGTATTTTTTTTTCCTCCTGTGGCTTGGAGAACTAGCCACTAGAGTCTTGAAATTTCATCTTCAATCTCTCTCTCTCTCTCTCTCTCTCTCTCTCTCTCTCTCTCTCTCTCTCTCTCTCTCTCTCTCTCTCTCCCCATGTGTGTGTGTCTGTCTGTCTGTCTGTTTGTCTGTCTCTTTGTATAATATTTTTGAATTTCACTTTTCAATGAATCAAGCTAGAATTTGAATAACACATCTAGTCATTTATAGTTACATAGAAACAAAACATGATTTTCATTTTTTGGATAGGTACACCTCAATAATAAATGCAGCTTTTTTAATTAAACTGAACTCTAATAACACCCCCCATTTGATTACCTCTCCAATCAATCAAATGTAGTATTCAAACACAAAGATTTTTAATAAAAGTTTTTCAGTTCAAAAACTTCTGGTAGTCTCTAACTGCCCCAAAAGGAAAATGAAAATATATATCATTGAAAAACCTATTTCTTTGTCCCCTGAGCCACAGACTTCACATTTGCCTGGAATAAACATGGTAAACTCATTAGGCCCATACAAATGCCACTTCAGGATCCTCATATATAAGCTGGTCTAGTTTTTCTTAACAATATTAATTTTCTCATTATTTCTGCATTCATAACTTCTGGTTTCCTAAAATGGCTTTTCTCTATCCTAAAGTATACCAATGTAACTTAACTGCCTGATGGAATTACTGTTAATGAAAAGTTTGATTACAGCAACAACCTGTGTGTAAATGTTCCTCTTACCAGCTGTAGCATCTATATACAAGAGAACAAGCCCAATTACCTTTGTATGTCTTACCCAATCTTCTTAAACAAAATTCCATCAGGAAATTTGTATAATAAATCAAAGAGGACATGCATACTTGATACAATTCTTTTTACTCATGATCCACTTCTGAAAAATACAGAATTATTTCAGCATCAACACTTACTAATAATCTTTTTAAAATATATTTGATATTTTTCATGGATTGAGTAAACTACTTAGAGAACATAATCTCTTAATAATACTTTTTGTTTGACATGCTGAAAAAAATCAAGCTTTAAAAGTATGGCTCTGCTAATACCCAGTCAATATCTTATCAATGAGTTAAGAAGGAGCTTTGAGGTGCCATGTTGCCAGTGTTCAAATATTATCAACCAAAACCATTCTTGATATGCTGATTATCCAGAGGCAAGTAAGAAACATGATGCATGCAATCACCTGCAAGATTGTATTTCATCTTCAAAACAATGTGAGGGCTTTGTATTTAACTATCTACATTTTTATTTTTCATTTTCTAGAAGAAGAATGAAATCTATTTTCTAGGTTGTATTTCTGTAAACCTGCAGATACTAACACAAAGAAATTAACTACAGCATTTTGTTTTTCAATTATTCTCAATGGAATTTTTATAATTGTTAGTATTAGCAGTGTTCTTAGGGAATCAATGCTCTCTTCATCTTATAGTATTTCTCCAAGATGACAGAACTGGAACAGAGTGAGACTATGCTGAAATTTTCACAGAGGGATGATCAATAGATATTTATAACAAACACAAGTTTTGTCACCCAAAATGGGTAATTTTTTGCATTAAAATTATCAAATAGTGACTTGTTAATTAGTAATATTCTTGTGCACCCTCCACAATCATATTTCATGGATATGTATCTAGTTCATAACTACCAGCCTGGAGTAGAGCTAGGCTTTATAACCATCATATTTCTTTCAGGAAACATGTGCTCATCTTCTATAAAATCCTGTCTTTTCAAAAGCTAAAGTGCTGAAAGAAGGACTGATCCTCACCATGCTCTCAGATTTTGGGTGATTTAAGGAATCAATGTTATTGACTATAATTTAATCAATAATGTTACTTTGATGTATCTTTAAGTATAAGAACATTGTATGAAGTATATTTGTTGATTTCACTAATAATAAATGGACTGATACTTAAAGAAAAGAATAATTCGTTTGTTTTTTAAATCAATAAAGCCTTGAAATAAATCACAAATTTTCTTGAGCTAGCAAGAAAATATGTTTGCATATGAAGCAAATCATTGTTGACATTTATTTATAACTCTAATGCAGGCAAGGAAATAGCCATATAAACCTTATGAAAATATGTAATTCAAGGAAAATTAAATAAATGTTTATACATATTTAGAGTGTGGGTAAAGCACCTGATATCCATTATTTTGACTTACAGTGATGCTCCAAAAGAATGTAAACTGAGGTTGCAGTAAGGTGAGATTTTAAGAATGTTTTTTGTGGTTCAATTCTAGATTCTCACATCCTATAAAAGCATCCCATAGAGGCAATGTCCCAAATATGTGACACCTCATGTAGGTGGTCATAGTGTTATCTATGTTCTCCTAATGCTAATCTCTATCATCAACACTTTAAACAGCCTCCTACATCTCAATCATCCATGCTCCTCTTTTAACATGTATGTACAGAAATATCTGAAGGTAGAGCTAAATTTATAAAATTCTACCCAGGGCAGACCACGCAGGCGCCGTAGAACTTTCCGTCCCGGAGGTGATGGCATCGGAGGCCGAGCCCCGCCCGCTGGGCATGTTTGAGTGTCAGCTCTGTGCCTTAACAGTTCCTTACAGCTACGTGGGGCAGAAGCCCCCAGACACCCAGGCTGTTGTCCTCCTCGAGGAGAGCTACATCATGAAGGATCCCTTCTCTTCAGACAAGGTCAGGTTTCTGGTCCTCGGCTCGAGATGCAGTGTGTGCAGCAGACTGGTGTGTGTGGGCCCGGATTGCAGCCTCTTCTACTCCAAACGGGTCTGCCTCCCCTGTGTTCAGGAGAGTATCAGTGCTTTCCCTCAGGAAATCCAGCAGGATGTGGAGAAGAGAAAAGGTGGCTCCAAGAAGTCTTCCAGCCATCCCTGACTGGCAGGTGCACAGCCTCCTGTGCAGCATCGGGTTGGCTCAACCAGGATTCTGACTGTGTGTCTGGCCTTCTCTGAACTGTGGAGTACCCGTGGGATTCCTGCGGGGAATCAAGGAGCTGGCCAAGACTGAGAGGACAAATGGCAAGAGTGGATTCAAGCTAGAGCTCCAAGGCTAGCCTCTTGTGGAGGCAGAGGGAGCCTCCTTCCTGTGGGAAACACCTACTTTCTCTCCAGGACTTCCAAGTAACATGATGTCATCTGCCTGTAGGGAAATCAGTCTCTGAAGAACAGTGGCAAGGCCAGAAGGTATGCAAGGTTAATGTCACATCCTGTGCAATGCCTACGAAATGATTTGAACATTGACCCTCTATTGTGTTTATAATTAAAAACCTGAAGAATAAAAAAAAAAAATTCTACCCAGAACCCTCTGCTGGGGCTTTTACTCATAGCTATAAGGTTTCTGAGGGGCTTAGTTTTGTCCACATAAGTGTGCCCAATAAAAGATCAATATCTTGCAGTGAGTTCTGTGTTTACTTTATCTATTTTTCACACTTATGATCATTTGTAAGTTGACAATCCAGCTCAGTGGTAGAGTACTTGCCTATCATGTACAATCATTTGGTATCCTATTCAAGAGATATGAAAGCCAGCCATAAAATAACAATCTAATACCTTGTGGCAGACCCTAGGATGGGAAGACAAAAATTGGAGAATAGAGTACCCAAATCAAGAATCATGGGTCAAAATCTCAAATAATATAGAACTGTATAAAAGTATGGCCACTATTTTATGTGTCATTTCCCTTTTTGTGATTCCTCAGCTTGGTCTGCCTGTGGGAGGCTTTTATATCTGTTAAAGAAATTAAGTTCATTACCAAAATTAAAAGTCTTTCAAAGAGAACTGTCACTTTACAATTGAATTGTTTGTCAATAAGCTGTTCTCACCCATGCGACTACAATGGATTGATTTTGTCAAACTGTATGGGTGATGTGTGTCATGTGTGCATGAGTGCTACTCTATTGGAGAAAAAAAGATGCTGTCATCCCATCCTGAGCAATCTTGGGACATAAGGACCTCCCATAGGCCATTGTATGCACATTCCCTCAGTTAAGCACAGAATCCTAAGTCAACTTTGCAAGATCAGCGGTTTTGTTGTCTGAAACTGTCATACTGAGGCATGAATAACACAAAACAGATTCATAACCACTCTTGCCTACCTGAAATTATCTCACTGCTTTATGTAAGGTATAAGTACATTTTATCATATTATCCATTCAAATTTAAATGTTTGGTTTTTGTCTGTTAACTATGGTTACTATGGAATGTATAGGCCCTAGAGGTTTCTAAGGGCCTGGAGACCAGACTGACCTCAGCCAGTTCAAACTGGTGATAATTAGTTTTTTAAGACATGTGCTCCTATCACTTCCTCATAAGCCAACCTGGAGTCTGCCAAAACCTTGACAACAAGGGTAGAGTCCTGATATAAGGTGACCTAGACCAGCAAGAGACCACCACTCCATACTGCAGATACCAACAAACCAAAGCCCTTTCCCCTGCTAGGAAGAGGGCCTGGGAGGAGGGTATTTAAGACATTTTCCTCACTCAACAAAATTAGACTTGCTTGTGTCAGCTACTCTCCAGAGATTGTCATTGTCTGTGCACCTTCGTATCCCCTTCCCCTAGCAGGGCCCTGAACATATAGCAACCCAACATCTGGCCCTAAACCAGGCATTCCCAAGAGATTACCACTAGTGACACAAAAGGAAAGATTAAGATAAAAAAGAGATAAGTAAAGGGTTAGTGAAATGGAGAGTGCAGTGATAGTAATTGGTAATAGCTGACTATAAGGGCTGACAAAAGCATAAACAATGTGTGTTAGAGCATAAAGAAGGGAAGGGATAAGAAATGAGGTGAAACACAGGACATACCGCAGAAACAAAACCTGCACAAATAATGCAAAATTAAATATCATTGGTATGGCATTGCAAATATAAAATTTTAATTTAAGAGTCTGTTTGTAAACACATTCAGTTGATTACATGATGAACTTACATTTGAGTATCTGTAGGATAATCATAAGTGACCAAGGTGTTACTTGGGAATCACCATCAAGCACATCTACCTAAAAGGTATAAACCTTTAATATCTTGGGATTTATCTTTTGAAAATAAGAGTCTAGGGAAGGCTGTCAAATGGGGAAAGTGTAGAATAAAAGAAAAATGAACTTGGAAAGTGCTTGAAAATGGTGCAGTTGTATTATTCAGCAATTTTCTCCTTTAAAGTGAAACATTCCATCCTGGAGGGGAAGTTCATTAAGATACAGGAAGTAAACAATTCATAAGTTTTAAAAAATCCCTGAAATGTACTGGATTCTCAAAGCCCAGCCTCCCTGCCACCGCTCCCCCCGACACACACAGAATGATTTACATTCAGGATATTCTGGGAAAAGAACACACTCTGACTTTTTAAGCTACCTGCTAGTCAGGCAGAGAATTCCAGGAGTCCAGCTTTCATGAGTCATTATCCATGGTGGCTTTCAGTTACCCATACTCCTGTAAATAACCCCAATAAATCTATTGATTTACCAAGTTATATTTTGATGGTATCATTATTTAGATTTAGTATTGGTTCTGTATCTCAGGTGAGTAGACGTGTGTTCATGTATCTACAGTAAGAGTTTCACACAATACAATTGTTGATCAAATATGTTCCCAAAAAACTTAGGCTACCTAGAGAGGCATAGTGGCATAGCCTTGTTTAAACAAAAAAGTACTGAGACATGCAACTGAGGCTGAAGGTGGGACATCCACAGGAGAAACTTCAATATGGCTACCTGCCTCCCATGATATGGGGGTTTTTTAGTGGTAATTGCAGGCTTCATAAAATACATGATTAGACATGCGATCTAGGTCAAGCTGTCTGCAAATGGAGCATCTTTAGAGGAAACCCAAGGGTGACTATTCTCTATTTAATATGCTGTAGCATAGCTTTTCATTGGTAAAGCAGACTGACTTTGTGAGCACAGAGATTCGTCCAAAACAGCTGATAGATTAAAGAATGTACTTATTCCATTCCATGAAAGTAGCATGTATAGGATGAACTCTTAAGCAGGCTATGGGATCCTTGCATTATTGCATGGACTCTGTTGTCAACAACAGAACATGCAAATGAGGTTTGTTTCTAGTGTTCACATTTGCCTCTGATTTGATTGTAATAGGGGATGAGATCAAGGTATTGACTCATCACTGGTGTCAGTCAGCAACTTCAAAGAAAAAATAGAATACAAGTTGGGTATATGCTAAAAAGCCATTGGCCATGCTCTGAGGCTAAGATCCAAAAAACTGATACCAATACAAAGAGTCAAATAATGAGGAAAAAGAAAATAGGTAAAAGTGATAAAATATGCCCTAAGATCCAGGCAGAGAAAGGAAGAATCCACAATTCAGTAAGCAGAGAAGGAATGTATAAAAATGTAAGAGACTATAATAGCCAGGGAGTGTTCTGTCTCTCAAATGATTGAACTGGGAAAGTCTTTAAATAAGAAAGGAAAGAAGCTGTTGAAGCCTTGCTCGTGATGTTGTGAGATATAAAGACAGATGGGATGAGTCTGAACACTGTGGAAATAGAGAAACTCAGCAGTATAACTACTCATTTCCCCGTGAAAGTCTACATGACCGGAGGGGATATAAGGTGATCCTCCCCTCCGTGCTCTGGTTCAGAGCAGTCATGAGGGACAGTTGGTTATAGCCAGCTGAAGGTCCAATAAACATAAAAGCCTGGAAGATAATAGAGAAAATTTGTACATTAAATTTTCCTTAGCATTATAGAAATTAGTTATGAAAGTGACAGTGTCCACTACATATAGTTTATCAGGACTGTGTTTACAGGAAACTTAAAAGGCTTTATCAACATATACCAATAGCTAATATAGGATTTTAATGATTCTACTCAGCTCTATGGTGGTTTATCACCTTTTATAAATTAGGAGATGCTGTAGAAGATGCGAATGATAGAAATAAAGATATAAATTGAGTTCATAAGGTGCTAAAATCAACACAGGGATGGGTACTGAAAGAAAGAAAAAGAAGACAAGAGTATCTGTTCCAGCCATTCAAAGACAGACCTGTCAAAATTTATATCAAGCCAGAACGCCCAGGGAAAAACCTAACAGTCAAGCGCTGTGCTAGTGAACTGCTGGAAAGCTTTAAACCCTGAACAGTTTACAAGGACCTAAATTATAAAATAATACATATAAAAAAGATTTAGCTTGACTTAGGAGTGGACAATTATCCCCCAGAGTACAATGTATAAAGTATACTGGGGTTGGAAATGGTTTGCCCAGACAAGGGCCCTTTCATCAGCCACACATAGCTGATGAAAAGGCATGGTCCTCAGTGCTGGCCTGCAGCATGTGAAAACCAAGTTTCTGGCTCTAACAGCAGGCCTGGCAGGCTAGAGTGACTCTCTTGGAATTAGCCCAAGCTTATAAATGTGGACTATCTGCAGTGAGACCATCAGGGTTGACGGATGCACAGGGATGGTAGGAGATGAACGACTCAAGAAAAAGGCTTATGAATTGGAGAGGTCTAAATGGGATAATGACTCCCATATATAGAGTTGTACCCAATATTGCTTTTTAATAAAAGAATGAATAGAAGTGGTGAGATTGTTTCGTGCTGTATTGAACCTGGTAATTTTTTTTTTTTTTTTTTTTTTTTTTTTGGCCAGGATGATGATAGAGCTTCACAGTGTCATGTATACATACCCTCCATAAAAATGTTGTGTTAAATAATGCTTGTCCTTGATTGTCTCACAAATTTGTAAAAGAAGAAAGAAAGGAAAGAAAAGAAAAGAAAAGAAAAGAAAAGAAAAGAAAAGAAAAGCATGTGGGAGAGCTGTATGACAACAGCTGAATTTAAAGGAAAGCAGCCTTTAAGGATAAACAGGAGTTCTCCAGGAGGCATTAGGCTTTGGGTGAAAATCTCAGTACCAAGGGTGGGTTATGTTTACAGTATCACAGACGACCAGATCTGTGAAGAACAAACATCACATGCAATTTGAAAGTGATAAAGACTGAAATCAGAAAACTAAACAAATTAACAGGTAAAACCAAGAGGCAAAATGAAGAATGCGAACTGGGAACAGGTGGAGACTTCTTCCACTGCCGAAGACATTCAGTGAGGTGTATAAACAGGAAGCAGATTCCAGCGCCTGAGTAATGCATCTGTGATTTGAAAGACACCACATGTTTCATTTCAAGTGGTTTAATTTTTAAAGTTCAGTAAAATAGGAGCTAGATTTTTAGAAAAGACCAATCCATTGTGCATTCATCCAAAATGCATCCTAGGAGCGGGAAAGACATAGTTCTGTGGTAGAGCTGATTACGGGATGTGTTAGGATCAGGGTTCAATACACCTCACCATAAAACAAAACAAATAATAATATATACCTTGGCAAACTTTATATTAAGGATTTTTTTAGCTTATTTTTAACCAGGGAAATACAAGCAGAAGCAGCAGAAATGCATGGATCAAGAATTCTGAAAGGACAATGAGTCATAAGAAAGATGGGAAACTCACCCTGGGAGAGAAAAGGAGGAATATTCAGCTGAAACAGAGAGCTGATGTTTAACAAGGCCTGTAATATGGAGACAAAGGATATCAAACTATGCTTAAAGTAGGAGTCAATTCCTTTTCCTAGCCATAAGGCTAAAAGAACCCAGTGAAGGCCTGAAACAAATGCCAGGGCAAATAAGATGATGTCAACATTAGGGTTGGCAACTTGACACAATCTAGAAAAAGGTGTAGCATGCAATGTTCTAGATTAGTTTGGCCCTAATGTATGTCTGTGGGTAATTATTAGGAAGATCCACCCTCTACAGGTATCACATTTCCCTGAGCAAATCATGGCTTATAAGGTAGAGAACACAAACTGAGCAATTCTATATATGTACTAATTTATCCCTGTCTTGAAATTATGTCATATTATGTCATATAACCAATGAACTATAACCTAGGATCATGAACCAGCTAAATCCTTTCTCCCTTAAGTTGCATGGTTCAGGGTATTTTATCACCGCAACAAGGAAAGAAATTAAGGCAGATGGCATCAATAAAATAGTAATGACTATGAAACATTCAGGTGATGCTACACACCCATAACCACTAAAGCTGAAAAACAGGGAAGAAGCCAGAAAGTTACAAGGGTAGAAGATAGTGGAGATGCTGAAATAAAATCAGCAGTCATACAAGGAAGAGAGAAATGTATCACAAAGCCATTGACCCTGGGTAGAGCTTTCTAAATATATGCATTACACAGTGTGTGAAATATTCTAAACTCTAGCTTAGGGCACAGACTTAGCTTAAAAGAAGTTAGGTAAAGATAGGTAAGAATGAAAAAAGGTTTATACAGTGATTTCAAAATGCAAAGGTTTGGAGATCATTATGGCTGTGATAAAGAAATGGGGTGGAGGCAATGGAGGAATTCCCAGGTAAAAGAACTGTAAGAGGACCCTGTGGGACAGAGGATTATACATTCTGGAATGGTTGGATTCCTGTTCCCTGACAGTTCCTGGTTGCAGCCCTCTGCCATTGCCATGAACAAGATCAATGTGGACCAAGAAAGAAAAGGCAAATCAGGTGAATATCTAATTATTTCCTAGGGACAGTGTGGCTAATATTCAATATGTATGAGTTTAAATTATTCAAATATATTAAAACCAATCACTCCTGCCTCAATTACCTTGGAGAGTAATCTGTCCTTACCCAAATGGGGTGCTGGTTACTCCAACTATTGAACTGACAAAGAGCACACAACCAAAGAGAGTGTAGTATCTGCCTCCCACACAGATTCCACACTAGAGGAAAAGGGAATACAAGATGACAAATCTAGGTTCATTCCGAAAAGGCTCTACATGTTTAGCTCTGTCAGAACCCGAGTACAACAACCGGTCTCCCTCCAAAAGGCAATTTTGAATTCACTTCACTCATTGTCTGTAATTGAGTTTAACTGCAGAAAAATCCTTCTGTTGACCTCCATTTGATCGTTGACTTTTTTCTTCAGTAGAGTTCCTCAGAAAGCAAATGAAACCTCCTGACTTGCTAGAGTGAGAACAAAGCTTAAAAAAATATCCTGACACATGAACAGGCAAAAAAAAAAAAAAAAAAAAAATGTCAAAGCCATCTGTTTAGAGAATATCAAATCAGATGCAGGTAAATAATTAAAAGAGTTTAAGTGGACTTTTTTTTCCATACAAAAACAAAATTTCAGGACCACATGGTATAAAAAGTATCACATATGGAAACTAATTAAAACCTTGTCAAAGAAAACTTGTCATCTCATATACTTCGGTAAGTGAACAAGAAAACAGGATGGGATTGCTACAGAAATGAGCAAAGTCATTTTCTTTAAAATTTGTCCTTATTTATATATATAAAAAAAATCTCCAGAACCTAAGTGGAATATTCTGGGACTTTTTCTATTGTTTTTATGACAAATACATTCAAACTTTTACTAATCCACAGTAGCTATTTCCACAGAAAAATATGAACTAAATGCATGGTCATATGGCATTTTGTCATGAATAGTTTTCAAAGGCTCCTGTCACAAAATCATTGCAGTAACTCAGAAGCAAAGCCACACAAACAAGGAAATGAAAAGCGGAGACTCTGATTCCATAATTATATAGCAGAAAAGATGCAATGTTACTGAATTAAAAATCTGATAACGTGAGTTCTATGCATAGTTCATTCAATGTTCTATTATGTTTCATATTCAATCAAGATTGGCCACTTGCTGCCACCACATCCATATATCTCTGTGACCATTTTTTTGTATTTTCCTTTTTATTTCTATACTCTTGTGAATGTTTGGTGTATACATAGTTGTATATACTTCATTGAACTTATTTTATCCATTACCCATTCTCTTTGTATCATACAAGTCACACATTTGTGTTTTCTCTCTCTATGGTGTTATTAAATTTGGATTATTTCTTAAGTATTCTTAAAAACAAGTCTTTAAATAATTATTCTCATCTTTCTACTTGGGCATTGCTATCCAGAATCAGACTGCAAAAGGATTGCTTTGTATGCAGGACCACATTGGATACTCCTGTCATAGTTTGATCGATGATAATGGTGATGCTGAAAAAATACCTGTCTTCCAAGAAGCAATGTATGTGGGAAGAAAGACTGACATATCTTTCTCAAATGCCCAGGTAGATACAATAACATACTCTTTTCTGATTTCAACAGGAACAATCTGGCGATAAAGTCATTCTCACTCATTTACCTTCCGATCATTAAACTTGACCAATACAGAAGACTCTGAAATACCCTATACAGAACCCAGAGCAAGTCTTCCTATTCCAAATGGAATCTTTGGGTCAAAATTGGTATGTATCTTCTATTAAAATAGTCATAAAGAAAATGAAAAAGGGATATATAGCTAATGAAGGCACTAGAGAAGGAAATTCAGTCCCCAAGTTGGGCCACTGGATTTCCACAGTTACCAGATGAGAATTACTGTGTCACTTTCCTTTCCTTTACCAAACAAATATTTTAAATGTTATACTAGTACAAACAACTTTGCCTTTGTTAACTCATAATACAATAGGAAGTCATTATATGCATATGTGTTCACAGGTATCAAATTGGGGCTATCACTATTAAAAACTCATTCTCACATTCTCAATAAGATGGTTCATTTGTAAATTAGTATATAGAAAGTCTTACATTTAGATTTTTTTCTAAATATAAGTCTATAAAGAATCTTGTAAATCTCACTTAATCTAGTTATAACATTTTTAGCATTAAAAGAGTGTGCTTTCACTCTCACCCTCTCTCATTTACAAGCTCAAAATGTATGAAGTCATTTTCTTCTTTCTTTCCATCAATATTTGGTAGGTTCCTTCCCACAGAAGATACATCTAGGTGCATTGTGTGATTTTCCTAAAACTCAAGGAATGGGTCTACTCACATACATTAATTGAGCATCTCAGTCATGATTCAGAAATAATCTTTTTGTCCAAATGCCCAGTGATTCTGTGCTTCAGGACACAAGTTCAGTGGCTTGCTTTGATTTAGATCTTCTAAGACATTACCTTGTTTTTCTACCCAGTGATATCCCAGTACTCAAGCTATTTCCTCAATACATGAATCCCCAGACTGATTCTCAAGCTGCTGCTTCAAGGATTTCAATGGTTGTAAGTTTTATCTTTCATTTTTGTCCTTGTTGTGTTAAGAACTACTTTCTGAATAATACAGTTTCCACAAAAGAAATAAAAACCACTCTCTTTCTGGATGAAAAGATCCTTTAAATCTTTCATGTTATTAAAGACTCACCAGGAAGCTTGATTATTGCTCTGCCTTTAATGTGGGAGTGACAATCTTGCTCATGATCTCCTTTTTCTGAGTTTTGAAACTGAACATTTTAGCTTAAATAAATGAGTATGTCATGTTTCTATCTTGTTTTCCTTAACTATCAATATGCTAGACATCAAATGGAATCTCTTTTTCAATTTTTACATTTTGCTGATAAAGAGGGCAACAAAGCAGTAGTATTTTTAAATGGAAATCTGTGTCTCATGAGTATTCAGGGCCTGAGCACAGCTGACACTGGCAAAGATTACAGAGTGAAGAGCACAGATGAAGGTCTATAATAATAATGTGCTTTTATCAGAGAAGACATTCTGCTTGCCTTGCTTCCTTTATCTGACATCTAATCAAACAGGAATCAGATTATATGGGGAAAATTATATTTGTAACACTGGACTCCATCTATTTCTGCAGCCTAAAACACAGTCATGGCCCTTCCTCTACTATATCCTCTCCTTCACAGGGTAAATTAGCCCTGTATAACGTATCTTCTAGGAAATTAACACTATAAATAATGCTTGCTCATAAGAGTTTTGTCCAAGTAATGATGAAGAACTACAATTTTCCATTGCCTTGGAGATTACATAAAGGTCAAGAAAAGAAAACAGCTTCCCTCTGTCAAGACTTCCACTGTACAGAAGGCCTGAAATAAATCTTCTCTAGCCTATGCAGGTTTTATCTGTTGTTTCATTTTTCCAAAGCAATACAAGGTCTTACTACTTCTATTATCTATTCTAACCACTTATGTTGTCAATGGTAACAGTGATAATATTTTGTGTATGGGTATTTATGAATTTGTAGAAACTCCTTGGGAACCCATCTCCATGGCACAAAACTTAATGCAATAGACTATATTTTCATGAAAGTAAAAATCTATAAATGTTATCGAATGCTTACTTTTTGTCAGCATATGACTGGTATATTATGTTAAAACAATAGATAAATTAATTTTAAATATTCAAATTACTTAGTGCTTTAATTGTTTCCTTTATACATTACTAAATCAATATAAATTTATTTAGCTTTTTCTTATTAATATTGTTGGCATCAATTCTGCATCACTATCATGGCTTCTTTAAGAGAACAGTAATTGTTTGTTTTAGTCTATTGCTATTTTATTTGTGTGCCTTGAGCATGGTCCTTGGGAGGTCTCTGGGAAATATCAGTACCTCAGATAAAAATTATTTTGAAAAAGAGGACAATAATGTTAAATTTTAGGTAATAAAGTTGTAGAAGACACAATTGGAAGAAGACTGGAGATAGAATGTGAAAAATCATGGAGAGTCTCAAATCTTTCTACTTGACTGTCTGCCTGGCAAACATTCTTTATGAACTAAATCACAGGAAAAACTCTGGCAAATCACAAGATTTGTCATTGGAGTATACCACAGCAAATCTGCCTCTGTTTGCAATGAACTGTAACAGAACACTTACCAATTTTCTCACCTATGAATGGAAAGCCCAAATTTTATTCATTTTATGTATCCTTTGACCTAGGATTGTGTTTAAGTCACTAAAATTTCTCAACAAGTTCTTGGAGAACTTGGGAAAGAGTTAATTAAATTAATGACAGAATGGATAGGAGAATTCTGTTTGGCCATTTCTGAGCTACGTTTTAGACAAATTTAATATCAAAATTTGTTTTTACTCATTAAGGTTCTGAGTACAAATGGTCTGGAACTCTAGGATATTCAAATTGAAAAATGCAAATACCCCATTCTCCAATCACAGAGCTCATTAATGCCATACAGGCTTCACTACTACAATGAAAAGACTTTTCAATTTGCAAAAGATTGAAAAACTAATAGCTTTTACTGCTGCCACCCTCCTGAAGTCTTTCAAGATAAAGATATTTCACAAAGGTATATTTACTGAAGCTTATGGTAGCATTCAGAAATCAGATTTGTCAGAAGTCTATGAAAGTCACTGGGAAGAAAAATAACTAACATTGTAATTGTCTTTTGTTTATTTGCTTGGTTTAAACCTCCAGTTTTATGCATACTTTTCAATTAAAAAAATCAGATGATCTGGGTGCTTCCAAAATGTTAGCCAAACATGAAGTTATTCTAATCTACATATACCAACCATTAGTTTTCCTACATTGGGTCCCTCTATTTACTACTATATGATCACACATTATGCTTACCTGTGCTAGCATTTTACTACAATGATGTCATTTATGTTGTTTTAATTCTGTTTTACTTCATTTAATGTTAATGCATGCCTTTTACTCAGGGAGTAGGCATAGTATTCTGTTTTCTTTAATTTGTTATTGTACCAGTCTGAGAAAGTCATGAGAAGCAAGCCAGTAAGCATCAGTCTTTCATAGCTTCTGCATCAGCTCCTGCCTCCAGTTTCCTATCCTATTGTGACTTTCTCCAATGATATAACAGTGATGTGGAAGCATAAGCCAAATAAACCCTTTGCCCCAGCTTGCTTTTGGCCATGATGTTTCATTACAGCAATAAAACCCTTAACTAAGATAAACAGTTAAATGTCTAGTATATTCATACCTCATTTATGGTATTGCATATCTTCTTAATGTCATTTACATTGGTAAAAGGCTGAGAGATCATTTTCTCAAACAAAAATCAAAGGGGAAAGCTCATTCTCCATACCCTAAAATCATTACAGCCTGTAACTACAGTGTCCTGCTTTGCTTCTCTGTTGCTATGCTATAATACTTATCTGGAACGGGGCATCATATTTCAGCTGAGACATTATAGCCCGTCATTCACTAAAAGAAACTAAGGCTAGAACTGAAGCAGAGACCATGGAGGGATGCTGCTCACTGATTTGTTCTTACTGAGTCACCTACTTTTCTTACATAGCCCTGCCCAGATGGTCAATTGTGGTTCCAGCCCTCAGTGGCCTCAGCTCTCCTGCCAATTAATAACAATAACTCACAGATGTGACCATAGTCCAATCAGACGGTGTCAACTCCCCAAGTGAAATTTCTTCTCCAGGATATGTCAGGTTGATGGCCAAGGTGGGCCATTGCATATAGAATAAGGAATCATTAGCTGACCTCTGTATTTAACTATTTTTAATATTTATGATATTAATCCTGTCACTTTGACTAGAGTACAAAGAAGCTAGAAAGTGTATCCCTGGATGTACCTACAAGGTTAATTGAGGAAGAATTAACTAAGGGGGAAAAAAGGCCCTGAATGAGGGCCTGGACAAAATAAAAAGAAAGGAAAAGGTCCACTAATATTTTCTCCCACCACTTCTATCTCCTTATCTCCCTTTTCTCTGTGTCTCATCTATCTACCTACCTACCTCCCTGTCTGTCATCTATCTATCTATCTATCTATCTATCTATCTATCTATCTATCATCTATTAATCATCTATCTATCTATATCTACTATATCTCCTTATCTTCCTATATCTCTCTATTTCCCTATCTCCATCTCTCTCCTTCCTGGCTTCCATGATGCTCTGCTTCACCCTTCATATCATTATGGACAATACACTCTGGAACTATGAGTAAGAGCAAATCTTCTCCCTCAAATCAATTTGTTCATGACTTTTAAATTTTTGTCACAGTGAAATCTCATAGTACCACAGTGTGCTTTTTTGAACTGGAAGCTTAGTAAAAACCATGTTCATGCTTCATCCATCTAATGAAAAAAATGTCACACCTAAAGTCAGTGATCTATTTTGCAGTACATTTCAAAAGTATTCCTTATACTCTCATTTGAATATTTTGGGTCATCTTACAATTACATAATTCAGCCAGATCCTCTACAAGACCCAATTGCATCTTCTTTATGTCAGCTGAATAACACAAAAGAATATTTAAAAATAGTCTCAATATTTAAAGTAGTTATAAATAGATATCTGGGAAACACAAACTGTATATAGAGCATGTTCTCCTACTTTTGCTACAAAGGGATGCCTGAGATCCTTGTATAAGAGCACATCCTACTGAAACTTTATTTGACTTAAGGTCTTAATTTCACCTCATAACAAGATCAAAAGTTAATCTCATTTGCTTTAGATAGTCTGTGCTTCCTTTTACTAATGTTCTTTCCAGAAACATTGTTGAGGGAGGAATGACTTGAGCAAGGATTAAATGTTGGAGGAAATATCAAAATTACATAGGGTGGTAATTATCAGCTATCAATGTTGCTTTAAACATTTCTCATACAAGACATTACATGATGCGGAAACATTCCCAGATGATGAGTCAGCTCAAAGCATCCACCAAACACTCTCCATCCGTATTCTGCAAATGGAAATGTGAAACCCAATAGCATCACAGTACAACAGTAGCATGTCTGACTCCAAGCTGAAGCATGAAAGGTGATATATAGTTCCTAAAAGCAGGAAACCTAGTTTACACATGTTGTGGTCTGGTCACAAGGCCCCCAAAGAGAACATCAGTGATGCAAACCGTCCAAAATGCAAAAGCAAGGTTTATTGTATATTATGTGCCATGCGACAAGGACCTAGCTCTGACACACAGACACACAGGTGTAACAGTGGCCAGAGGAGGTACCAGCCCTTTCACAAGCTGGATTTTAAAGGCAAAAATCACAAGGTTAGGCAAGAATCACAAGGCTATTATCTTGGCCAGCCGTTTGCCAAGCCCTTTCTTTGACTACCTCCGGGGTTGTGTCTTTCTGGACATCTCACAACCTGAGACATTCCATGAATAGTTAACTGTTATCAGCCCTAAGCTACCTTTTCTGTCTGAACATTATTCCTATGCAGACTTTAGGCTTGTCTAGAAGCTGAGAGCTTTTACTCAAAAATTGGTGATGCTTTTCTAGATATTCACATATACACACACACATACACACAACTATGCAACATGAATAAATTTGACTCCAGCATGTCACTGGAGCAGGTCATTTCTAATCATTACTTTGTATTTCATGAACACTAAAGTATTATAAAAAACAGAGGATCTGAAACATCTGGCAGACAGGATGATGGGTTCAGCAAATAAAATTGCATTGAGAAATTTTCCCAAATTGAGCTATATGTAGCAGGAGGGAAGCCAACTAACCCAGTGTCTTTGGGCTGCAGAACACAGGCCTGTCAGACATAGTAAAGGAAACATTCTAAAATTCATAGACATCTAAAAAGGTGGTAACCTTCAGACAGTGTTAAAATAAAAACCGTGTTTCTTACTGGAAACAGTTTATCACTTTCTAAAAAATGTCTAGTCATATACCAGAGAGAGAAGGAGGTGAAGAGAGAGAGAGAGAGAGAGAGAGAGAGAGAGAGAGAGAGAGAGAGAGAGAGAGATTATTTATTAGAAGCATTCAGTGAAATTGAGATATTGAACACTTCATACATAGAGAAAGGAAAAAACCAACTTTGAAATCATAATAATATCCTTCAGGTGAGGCTTTTCTTATCACTTAATGAATAACTGTCCCAGAGGTCTCCAAGACTAAGCTTACTTCTTAAATATCAGCCTGTATGGAGGGCATGGGCTTTCATACTGACATTTTCTGTCATTTCTCACTAGTCCGTTTTTAAAGTCATGGTTTCTATCTAGTCCCACACCTACATTCCCTTTTAGATATTCCTCCTGAGAGGCGTGCTTTCAGAGATTAACAAATGTGTGCACAAAGGGGAAAGAATGACTTTGGGATAATGCCATGTAACAGAAGCTCTGGGTCTTTACAAGGTACCACTATTGTCTGGAGAATGAGGGCTTAAGTGAAGAGAGCTGTTACAAAAGAAGAATGTGTTTGCTTCACAATGATGTCATTGTTTGAATCTTTGTGATTATTACTTTTAAATTGTTTGGGTTAAATTGATGTGGAAATTTAGGTTCTGTGCCTGCTGCTCTTTTTAACATAGCTTCAGAGATAAAACCATATCTTCCTGGAATATTTGAAAAAAGTTACCATGGTTGATAATTTATTGAGAGCAAAATCAAGATACCAGAGGCTATGCCAGTGTCATAACTCTCCCTCAACTTGGTAGTGAAATGTGAAAGTAAGTGTGTGTAAAAGGGATCAAGGAGAGGTGGGAAGAGATCATGAGAGAATGGGATGGTTGAGTGGGGGGAGCAACACAGAGAGAGAACAAAGAAATTGTTACCTTGATAGAGGGAATCGTTGTGGAGTTAGAGAGAAACCTAACCTAAGCAAACACTAAAGAACCCACAAGATGTTCCCAGCTAAGAATCCAAGTAATAGTGGAGAGGGTGCCTAAACAGGACTTCCCCAATAATCAAATGAGTAACAACCCTAATGTCACTATAAAACATTCATCCAGCAATGGATGGGACAGAAGCAGAAATCCATAGCTAAGCACCAAGTCGAGCTCCCGCTGAAGAGAGGAAGGAGAGATTATATGAGCAAAGAGATCAGGATCATGAGGAGAAGACCCACAGAGATGGCTGACCTGAGCTATCAGGAACTCAATGACTCTGAAATGACAGCTGAGGAGCCTTCATGGAAAGGGACTAAACCCTCCAAAGGTAGATGATTGCCAAATGGCATGGGGAGTTTGTGAAGACTATGGTAGTAAGATTAGAGTTTGTTCCTGGTGCATGAAATGACATCTTGGAGCCCGTTCCCTACAGAGGAATGTGGTGGAATATTTTTTGTATAATGTAAATAAAGGAGTTGTTTTGGCCTATATAGAGTATTGTAAAAGTGGGTGGAGGATTATAGCACAAGTAGGTAGAGAAGGGTGGAGTTAGTCATTCTCCATCAGACCCCCAAGAGAAACAGACATGTAGAGGTACCGGCCAGCCACAAGCTGGGAGCCACGTGGTGGTCAAATCAATAAAAATGAGTTAAATTAAAATAAAAGAGCTAACTAGTAATGTGCTTAAGATATAGGCCAAACAGTATAAAGGATATAAGCATGTGATTTTATTTCTTTTGAGAGACAAAAGCCGCGGCGCACAGTTGGAGCCAGGTCACAACATCCTAGACCCAAAACGGGTCAAAAAAAACTTACTACAACAAATGGCTTCCCAAGGTTAGACACAAACACCCACATAAAGCCTAAAAAAGTTTAAAAACATTTAAAAAATTTAAATTACATATTTAAATTAATTTACAGTACAAAGACAACATAGTATTCAGACAAAATTTAAAAATGACACGTCCGTGACACACAACTTAAACTTATATGTTTCACGACAAAATTAACACAAATATAATTAATTTAAAGTTTCTACTTATACTAAACAAAAAAAAAGTTTAAAAAAATTTTTCTCACAACAACATTTCCTAAATTTACTCTCTTTGCTGACAGCCACAGAGCGACAACAAACAACTCTACCATATTAAAAAGCTGCCAAAAAAACCCAAAATCAACAATTAAAATAACATCGACCTTTTAAAAGCTCTTTAAATTAAAAAATAATTAAAAATTCTCAATGAAGCAAATTTAAACTCTCAAAACCTCTAAACAAAATACAATATATATAAAAAACACATAAACTTAAAAAAATAAAAAAATAAAAAAGCCCTTAAAAAATAATAATGAAAATAAAAATAAAAGCCACATAAAAATAACAAATAAACAAAATGTCTACATTATGTTTGTTATGTGTTCTTTTAATTTTTTAACTTTTAGTAAACTAATTACAAAAAGACAATTAATTACTAAGGCTACTAAGTTGAACCAATACTTATATTTTAAAAATATGTTGACTTTAAAATCTGTTTATAAAAATATATTACTTAAAAAAAAGTTTCTACTTTTGTCTCCACAAAAGATCAAAACCTATAAATTAATTCTAGACAAATATAGTTCCACTTGCCCAGGCCACCTAAATAAACATTCTCAACTTCCAAAAAGCCAGTTAAAATAATCCAACTTCAAAACCCCATAACATCATCGTCCTTTAACAACAAAAAATAAGAAAAAAAAACTTCGTCCAATTTCCCAAAAATATTACT
>PVIH01018239.1:0-39164 GCA_004025045.1 Sigmodon hispidus | reverse complement strand
AGGAGGGAGAGCTCAGGAGGGAGGAGGGAGAGCTCAGGAGGGAGAGCTCAGGAGGGAGGAGGGAGAGCTCAGGAGGGAGAGCTCAGGAGGGAGGAGGGAGAGCTAAGGAGGGAGGAGGGAGAGCTACCCAGGTCAGAAGCCTGGACACCCCACCCCATGCACCTATCAGTCCCTTTCTCTCTATCTCCTCTTCTTCCTTTTAATTAGCTAATGTCTATAAAGAACCAGGTGCCGTAAAAGCCCTATACAAATGTTGAACACAATTTCATTTCCAAGACTAGCAAAGAATGTATTTGCCAACTTGAATGAAAGGTCACTAGGCCTGCCTGGGACAGAGGCAGACTCCCTCCCTGCAGGGTCCAGAGAAGAGGCATCTCCAGGCGGTGAGGTAGAAAAAGGAGAAGCCCTGCAGGGATACAGTGCTGTCACAAGGGTGCTGCCCGTGCCAGCTTCCTACCTGTATTAGTTACTTTTCTAGCGGCTGTGTGACAAAATCAACTTGAGGGGGGAAAAGGATTTATTTTGATTCACAGTTTAAGAAGCTATGGTCCATTTTGAGAGGGAAGGCTTGATGACTGACTGTCACATGAATTTCTGGTCACGTGGCACGCACAGTCAGGAAGCAGAGAATGATGAGTGCTTGTACTCAGGTCACTTCCTCCTTTTATTCAGGCCAGGATTCCAACACATGGAGCTGTGACTCCCACATTCAGCATGGACCTTCCCTTAGTTAAGCCTCTTTGGAGGTGTGTCTCCTAGGTGACTCCAAATTCAGGCACATTGACAATGCAGATCAGCCTCTGCATCCTCACCCTAACATACCTGACTCCCAGAAGATGAGCTCTCTCTGTAGGGGCGTCCTTGGAGGTTCTTTACCAGGGATATGCTGATTCACAACAACTTAAAACTTACTGGCTATCTGCTCCTGCTAAGGTCTAGAGCTCTCCAGTTGGGGACTGGTGGCTGTTTCTGTATTAGGGGGTGCTTGTCCTCTGCACAAAGGACCTTGAAAGGTTATCGCTAATCATTTCTGACAAGAGTTCCTGTTTAATGCCCGCCTGAGAACCTTCAGTGTGGACGCTGCCTAAGCTTCTGAACTCTACTATTCTCTCCCTGGTAATGACTGGCCTAAATCCATTAGGAGAGAGCGCAAGAGCACACGGGGCCAGTCTGGAGGTGGCAGTTTTTCAGGAGAATAATTGCTTAGCAGATAGGAGGTGCCAGGGCTGGGGAGATGCCCAGTGGTAAAGTGAGTGTTGTCTGACTATGAGGACCTGAGTCCAGAACCCAGCACCTACATAAAAGCCAGGTACAGTGGTACATGTCTGTAACCCCAGTTAACCCTGAGGTTAGCTGGCCAGCTAGTCCAGTCAAAACAGGTAGCTCCAGGTTCAGTAAGAAATCTTGTCTCAAAAACATAGATGATAGATAGATAGATAGATAGACAGTAAAGATATAGATATATAGATGCATAGATGCATACATACATACATACATACATACATACATACATACATACATAGTTGGATATGGTAGAGCATGCCATACTGAGATCCAGACTAGCCAAGGCTATATAGTGAGATCTTTTCTCAAACAAAACTTAAAAAGGTGAGAAGCAATAGAGAAAGACTCCTAGCATCCCTCTCTGGCCTCAACACATGCATGCTTGGATGAGTATGCCTACACATACAGGCACATTTGCATATATGCCATGCATGACAACAACAGAGTAAATAAGCAGCATTGTTTTTAATCTCCAGCAGGAAGGAAGAAAGAGAGAGAAAGGAAAAAGAAAAGAAGATATTGGGACCAATTCACCTTGGCAAGTTCCATGACCCCGGAACATGGGGCAGCTAACTGTCCAGTTTCCGGTGCCCCAAGGCCTGCACCAGCCGCCTGTGTCTCCGCCTCCTGAGAATTCTATTAGCCAGTGCTTAGGAACGCCCTCCCTCCATCTCTGGGTAGGAACTGGCTTTGGTTCAGCTCCAAGGTGAAGGGGACAGAAGAGTAGAGTAGCCTTTACAGCTCCTACAGTGTGTGTGTGTGTGTGTGTGTGTGTGGGAGTGTGTGGGAGTGTGTGTATGTGTGAGTGTGTATGTGTGTGTGAATGTGTGTATGTGTGTGTGAGAGTGTGTGTATGTGTGAGTGTGAATGTGTGAGTGTGTATGTGTGTGTGAGTGTGTGTATGTGTGTGTGTCCAGAGAGTAAGAGAGAGTGCAAAGCAGGCAATGTAGGTTCAGAAAGAAGCAGGGAGATGGATGATGATGTTTGCACATCTCCTGGGCCTTCTCTGTCTACATCCCCTTAGCCCTCTAAAAGCTGAACAGAGCTGGAAAGATATCTGGGAGATGAGGCTCTTGAGATTCCAAGGCCCCCGGCCCCACTGCCGTCCTAAATCCTCCTTTCTGGCTTGTCGTCAGGATTCAGGTGTCTCATCCAGTTATCAGTTCATGATCATTCTGAAAAGTTAGCTGTCCTTGGAAAAGATAAGGCCAGTCCCCACCCTTTGAGAGGAGTACAAAATGAACAGAGACATAGGGTGGTCACAGGCACCCAAACACACAATGGTGCTTGTTCCCAGAGTGTGTCTAAATGGACAAAACCCACTAGCACGCAGACTCACATCTTCACACAGGGACACGGGGTGGGGGGATTCCTGTCACCCAGATTGTTGTGCCATGACATCACACAGATGCCACTGTCCCCATAGGACCCAAGACAGATCCAACAGCCTCCAGCCTCGGTGGACATCTAACACAAGCAGGGACCAGGCTGCCCAGGCTCTGAGGGTGGGGTGGGTGCAGAAGTGGAATAGAGAGCAAGGTTAGAGAGCTCTGAGTTCCATTAACCAGAAGAAGCTTGTCATGAATAAAAAAGCGTGGGGACAAGGGTACCGCTGAGCTGGTTCCTGACAAATGTGTCCTCACTTCCCATCCCTCCTCCCCCCACCAGGAAGCTGCTTCTGTCGGCAAAGCCATTTAGGGATTAGAACAGTTCCCTCAATTCAAAAGGTGCTTTGAGTTCACCTTCACCCGCCTTTTCTTCATGGATATTATAATGCACAGAGGAGCTTCTCCTCAGCACCCACCTGCAGTGCCCGGTCCACACAAGGCGGACACTTGGGCTGGCTGCCCTTGGCTTTCTGGCAACACTAGCCAGTGACTGTCACTATGGAAGAGGGCAGCTCCAGGCACAGCCAGGAGAGGCCGTAGATGAGGTTCCCCAAAGAAGAAGAAAGGGTTCTGAGCTATGGAGGTTCTTGCAGTTTCCCAGGAGGGTGCAAGCCTGATACCTGTGGAAGGAGAAATCTGTAAGGAGTGCTGGGGAGTGGTTTCAGCTTCTAAGACTCTCAGCAGCTACCCTGCATGCATTTAGTTGTATTTATTAACACCCAGTGTGTGTGAAGCTAAGAATACGATATGCAGTCGCTGGGTGGGGGTGGTGGCCGTGGCAGCTGCTGCGTTAATCCCAGCACTCAAGAAGCGGAGGCAGATGAATTTGTGGCCAGCCTGGTCTACAGAGAGACCAGGACAGCCAGGATTACAATCAGAAACCCTGTCTTAAAACATCCCTCAAAAAAAAAAAAAAAAAAAAAAACCACCTCTCCCACCCCAAAACCAACATTCTCATCTCTGCCGCCATGAAGATGCCAAGTCTGAGGATGAGAACCTGAAGAAAATCAGATAATAATTTAAAATTACAGCAAGAACTATAAAGAGAACAGAGTCTAAGATAGAAAGCAAGAAATAGATCAGGGCTTCAGATGGGGTAATCAGGGAAGTACAGTGATATATACTTAGGCCTCAAAGCACAGTCAGGAGCCAGGTGTCATTTCAGGGATAGTGGAGGGACAGACAGCAGGGTGCCTAGGAAGATGATGAAGATGGGGAGGAGGACAGAGGAAGAGGTGGAGACGGCTAAGCAATCTGTTACCCCAGGACAGGAGGAACGTTTAAAAGGCTGGGGTGGAGGAGAAGATTTGTCTTGACTCCCACTCAGCAGAAATCGTCAGAGGGTCCAGGTGGGTCCAGGGAGGTCACCGAGGAGGCTGCTATATCACCCCAGTGAACAGGAGACAGGAAGAGGAGAAGAAAACATCCAGCTCCAGAAAAGGATGTCCTCACGATGTCTATTAGGCATGTATGAGTGAATCAAATCCTTGTCTTAAGGCTGGAGAGATGACTCAGTGGTTAGCAGCCCTGGCTGCTCTTGCAGAGGACCTGGGTTTAATTGCCAGCACCCACATGGCAGCTCACAATCTGTCACTCCAGTTCTAGGGGATCTGACGCTTCTTCTGATCTTCAAGGGCACCGGAAACACATGTGCAAATACATACATGTACAGGCAAAACACTCATACACATAAAATAAAATAATAAACCCAGCTAAAACAAGACTAAGCAGCAAGAACTTCTAAGGTCCACTGTGTGTTTTCTGTCCCAGATCAGAGGCAGTCCATGGCTGGCATGTCCTCATTTCTAAATAAACTCAGAAAGGGCACCGTCTTTTGGAGATTCTCCAGGAAGTTGTCACCCCTCTGGCAGAGCTGGGAAGAGGTCGCCATTTTAGGGAGGGGTCATTTTCAATGTCTTTCTGTCCAACTGATCTAGATAGAGTATGGGGCACAGTGCCACATGTTAGGTAGACCGAGGCTGACAGAGCCACATAGATCCAGAGGCCGAAGGATGGTCCCAGAGCTACCCAGAGCCAAGTCCAGTTTCCCCAGGCTTGTCCCATCCCGATTCAGGAGACAAGAACAAGGCAGAATTAGAATTATGAGAGAGGGGCTACTCAGGGCCCCAACTACCCTCCAGGGACACCGCAATATGAGCTTCAGATCTTGAACTTGAACATTATAGGTAGCACTCAGGATTGAAAACTGATTTACAGTCTCAAAGCAGGCAGAAGGGAGGGAAGAAGGAGGAGGCGCTGTGTACAGGGCAGCCTTGTGGGGTGGTGGTAATCACACATCACATTGAACTGTCCTTGCAGCACACTGAAGGGCAGTGAGAATGAGACTCTAAATCACACTTCCCTGATGCTCACCATAGCTCACTCCTGTGATGTGGCCCCAGAGCCCAGGGCTGACACTTCTGGACACACACACACACACACACACACACACACACACACACACCGCCTATTGGGAGCTAGTCTCACTGACTGGAGACCTGGAGAACCAAAGAGGAAGTGGGATGTTATTAATTCCAGCAGCTTTCAGGAGCTGTGCATCCTACAAGCACCGCTGTCTATCCCTGGACCCTCAGTCTCAGCATTTCCCACTCTTTATTTCCTTTCTCCCACTGGGCTCTGAGTGACTGAGCATCATTTGCTGGAGACACCCTGTCCTCCATTTCCTGCTTTTAAAGCATCTCTTTGCTTTACAGCTATTGCTTTTGCTAATTAGGAACCATATCTCTTTTTACTTCATTGCAGAGTGGGGGACTCTGGAGAATCAAACCCAGGACTTCAAGTCTGCTAGGTAAGCGATCTGTCATTCCAATACTCTTCTTCCCAGCTTACAAATTTTCACCTGAATTTTGGTCATGATTTCCTAACTAGACCCCTTCCAGCCTTACCTTACTCTGCCTCCAAATCCATCATTCTTTAGATGTTGCAACAGTAATATCTCTAAATACACCCTGACTCTTTTTTATTTGTTTGAGATAAGATCTCAATGATGTAGCCTTAGCTGCCCCTCCCCAAGTAGACCAGGTTAGTCTCAAACTAACAGAGATCTATCTGCTTCTGCTGGGATTAAAGGCCTGCTGCCACCATACTCTAGCTATCTGACTCTAATTTAAATTGCCTAAAAAATTTCAAGCATGGAATGTAGCCCAGGCTAGCCTCAAGAACACTATGTAGTTGAGGATGACTTTGAACTTCTGATCCTCTTGTCCCTGTTTCCCAGATGTTGAGATTACAGGCATGAGCCATCTCCCTTGGTATCAAACTGGTTCATGAGGGTTTAGGAAGCAAATAAAACCCTGATGTGGGATTTTTTTTTGTACACTGTGAATATGTATTATTATCATTGGTTATCAAGTGTTTTGGCCTATGGCAAGGCATCTTAGAGGCAGGCAGGAAATTAGAGATAAAGACAAAGGAGGATGGAGTCAGAGAAAGACACTGCAGGCTGCCACCCAAAAAACAAGATGTGATGGATCACAGGTAAGCCATAGAACACGTGGTAATATAATACATTAATAAAAATAAGTTGTTATGAGAGCTGGTTGATAATGAGCCTGAGCCACAGGTCAAACAGTTTGTAATTAATATAAGCCTCTGAATAATTATTTTATAAGTGGCTCTAGGACCAAGAGTGAGAAAGCTTTGTTTGAACTGAAGGACCCAGACAAGACAAAAAAAACCTTCTGACTACAAATGGCACCCAATGTGGGGCCTGAACCCAGGACTCTAAGATTAAGAGTCAGGTTGCTGATTGCTAGCTTACATCCTGTTCTCAACTAGCAGCCCCGAAGGTACAACTTCCTTCTTCAAAGGGCCTTTTTCATGTCCAGACAGACCCTGGTTCTTAGAACCAGTCACATGTACTTTCCATCATTTCTCTGTCTCTCCCTCCTGGCTCCTGCACTTCCTGGTTCAGGGACATGGCAGGACATAGAGGTCAGACAGATCTGAAATTGAATTCTGGCCCATGACCACACATGTTATTTGAGTAGCATATAGATTGACAGTCTGCACCTGGACCATCAGATTTCAGGACACTGCTCTGCTGTTTTCTAGTTTGGCTGGGACGAATGACTTACCCTCTGTTTGGTTTCTTCACTTCTAAAATGAGGGCAATAGTACCTCCTGGATTGTTCACTGGGTGAAAACAGATGTTGTGAAATACAGTCCTTTTGTGTTCCAATTCTTATGGCTGTGGTTTGACCTCCTGTGACCCTGCAGGCCAGAAGAGGGCGCCAGATCTCATTACAGATGGTTATGAGCCACAAGGTAGGTGCTGGAAATAGAACTCAGGACATGGAAGACCAGCCAGTGCTCCTAACCTCTGAGCTATCCCTCCAGCCCAAGCTTTGTCTATTTAAAAAAATTAAATAAATAATAAAAAAGAGCCAAATTGAGAAGGTAGGGAGCCTGGAAACTGAAATAGCCTAGAAGTTAGAGGGTAGGGTTGGGGGCCAGAAGAGAGGTGTGGGGGGGGGTGAGAGAGGATGTGTGTGTGTGTGAGAGAGAGAGTGTGTGTGAGAGAGTGTTATGTGTGTGTGCAAGATGAGGGAAATGCCTGCTCTTCCTGACAGACAGAAACCTACTTCATAGGTTTCTGAGGAATGCTGAGTGTTATTCACCAGCAATCCTTCTGTTTACCTGGTCAGAGTCTAGTGTGAGCTGAGCGCAGATTGTCGTTTTGGAGGTTGGGACCTAACCCAGAGGACCCAAGTTTGGTTCCCAGTACCCACATGGTAGCTCACAAATACCTATAATCCAGTTCTAGGAATCATACCATTAATTTCTTTCTTTCTTTTTTTTATTTTATGTGAATTGGTGTTTTGCCTGCATGTATAACTGTGTAAGGGTGTCAGATCTTGGAATTACAAACAGTTGTTAGCTGCCATGTGGATACTGGGAATCAAACTCAGATCCTCCGGAAGAACAGTCAGTGCACTTAACCACTGAGCCATCTCTCCAGCCCCCATTTCTTAATTTCTTATGGCCTCTGTGCATGATATGCGAGCAATACACCCAAACAAATAAAATCACTTTAGTAATAGTAATACCAATAATAATAGCCCCACAAAATTAAGTGCAGGGTTTGGAAAGGATCTGTGAGGATGAGGAGCGCTGCAAAGCCTAGGCTCTATCAGATTTTTGGAGATGCTAGGTGGATCTTTGATAACTTTATCAGCAAGTTACTTATAACTGGAAGATTTCCCACCAGCCACCGAGGGCGGGGATTTCCAGAGGAAGCCACATTTCAGGTACAGCCTCCAGAAGTCACTGGGTACCAGGCTTGGCTCCTCCAATTGCTTCATTTCATGCTAATTGTTTATTTTAAAGACTCAATCAGCTATTTATTTCTGTGCTTGATGAATTTGCATGTGATTTACATCACATTAATATTCACACACATGTTTGGGAACTCTCTCTTTGTTCTACTTAAGCTGGATTCCTGGGACTTAGTTTTAAAAAGAAGGAGATAAACAAACAAAACTTTTTCTCTTCCCTAAGTACAGAGAGGCATTTATTTATCTTAGAACAAGTTTCTAACGCCTTTGGCTCTGTTCAAACTCTTTCTCTCCATATTCCTGACCCCCATAACCATGACGCCCCAGTTTTCCCTTAATTATGAAATTGACAACACATATTCTCCAAGACTTACATGTTCTCTCTAATGTCGGAGGGGCCCTCAAATCAGGAGGCACATACATTGTCATCAAGATGTCACCAGACAAAAGCATATGGGGTCCTTCCCCAGATAGTGCCTCACCTCCAGCACAGTCCCCCCAGATTGTTCAGAAAATTTATTTACATGGCTCCCCCGATTGTCAGAAGCAGATGGCACGTGGGCGTCCCGTGACTTTGTGTGTGTGCTGGCATACACGTGAGCTGTGCACACATATAAGAAGTGTGCACACACGTGAGACTGTGAATGCCCACGTGCAAATTAGTAAGCCAAAGGTGGGGTCCAGGATATAGGAAGGCCTCCATCCAAGACAACTGTTATGGTAGTTCTGAATATCACCAAAGGTGGCCCTGGTCTCCCAGCCCAACCCTGCAATGGAGAGGCATAGATGAGTTGAAAAGGCATGATGAGATCTCAGGGAAGTTGGGTACCAGTGCTGGTGCCAGTGCCGGTGCCAGCAATGACATCACTCTTCCAGATCCTTCCCCTGAGGCAGTGAGTCACAGAACCCAATCAATACTGTATTCCACTTGGTTTTTATGCTCCTCTCTGAGACCAGGCCCCTGCCCCTGCCCCTGTAAGCTTCTGAGGTTCCTGAGACATCCCAGTCCTGTAGGCCTCCATTAGGGAAGATGGAGGCCCTGTAGTTAGTGGGTAAAGCAGACATGATACAGAGAGAGACAAACAGCTTTCTTGTATATGAAGAGAAGCTGAAAATGTAACAGGCCAAACTGAGGAGGAGGCAGACAGAGAGAGAGAGAGAGAGAGAGAGAGAGAGAGAGAGAGAGAGAGAGAGAGAGAAGAGAAAGAAGAAGCAGGGCTGGAAACATGGCTGAACAGATAAGTGCTTGGTGAGAACCTGTGTAGAAATCAGATGAAGCACATGTCATTCCAGTGCTCTGATAACGAAATGGGAGACAGAGACAGGAGAATCCTCGGAGGCTTGTGGGCCAGCTAGGCTTACTTGACATCTAGCAACAGAGACCCTGTTTCAGGTGGCATCAAAGTTTGTCCCCTGATCCCTACATATATACTCATATAGATGGACATGCACACGCATCATGTATATACACACAACAATAACAACAAAAATACAAGAAAAAGCAACAGCAAACCAGAACGGAGGTTAAGAGTAGGGGAGGAAATCTGACAGCTCTGGGCTATTTCTCCCTCTCAGGGTCTTAGACTGGCTCTTCTGCCCTCACCCCAATCTTATTTAGGGGCTCTGGAAGGACTGCTGTAGAGAAAGGCAGGCCCAACACCACAAACCAGCTGCCTCATAAGGGCATGCTCAGTGTCTATGCTATTACCTAGGTAACCTAGTGTCTCAGCTTGGTCCCACCCTCCTCAGAAATGATGTCTAGAAGGGGGTGCAGGGATGCATAGAAAGAGGGTGGTACTCACTGGGGTAGGATGCTTTCTCTCTGGGGACCTAGCTTTTTCCTCTTGGTACTTGTCTACTGATTGTTCTTTCTGGCCAGGTTCTTGTGCTCAGTGACAGCCTGAAGTGGTCATTTCTTGTCACTGATGGAAATCAGAACAGGGGCTCTTTTACCTGACAGTGAGACTCTGAGACTCTTAATTTTCCCAAATTCTGTTTGTTCCCAGCATAAACAAAATCAGAGCCTTTATTTCTATGTCTGAGGCAACAGAATAGAAAGGGACCTCTGGACTCTGACTTCAGTGGAGAAGTCACCTAGATCTGTGATTGAGCGTTCTTAGAGATATGAGAATCTGGTCTCCAGGCCTCATACACACTTCATGCTTCTGCATAATCACCATCATCTGATAATACCAGCCAGCATTTACCAAATGCCTAACATATGCCAGAGATTTCATTTATCATTGTGTGCATTATTTTATTTAATTCTGCAGTGACATTATGGAATTGCCACCACTGTGGGAGGTAGAGGAAGAACCTGAGGATTCCAGGGGTGGCCCAGGATCTCACAACTCACTGGTTTTTCTTCCCTCTGCCTTAATGCATTTTTTTTTTTTTGATATTTCAACCCAAAGCCTTAATCTCTCAGAAATATTCACTCGCATCTCCCTATCTCACCTCTCCCTCTGGCCTGTGCCACTTCTAGAAAGCCCCAGGTTTTGTGGGCTGTCCATCATGACAGCTCCGGTTACATCTGAAGTTACACTGTAGCCCTTGGGGTTGAAGCACGGATGAAAAGAACAGCCTAGACCTCAGCTCCCGTCTCCAAGAGGAAGGAGGTGAAAGAGGCTTGTCACTTCACATCAGGGGCAGCAGGAGGCTGTTGGGATGTTTTAGGGTCACATGGTGCCTTAGGCCTTGGTTCCCATAGAAAGACTCAGGAGACACAAGAACGCAGGTCCTCAGGGGAGCTGGGGATAGGGACAGGAGCAGGGCAGGGACCCTTTCCACCGATGTGCGTGCTTGGTGCTACTGTCTGTCCACCGGGCAGTCACGGCTTCTCACTTGGGTGGCAGATGCAGCCTTCATTTCTGCATCTTAGAAGTCCCACAGGGGCCGGAGCAATGGCTCAGTGGTTAAGAGCACTGACTGCTCTTCCATAGGACCTGGGTTCAATTCCCAGCACCCACATGGCAGCTAACAACTGTCTGTAGTTCCAGTTCCAGGGGACCTGACACCCACGGCAAAACACCAATGCACATAAAATAAAGATAAGTAAATTATAAATTTAAAAATATCCCAAGGCAGTTTTTGATAAGGCATGGTGGTGCATTCTTGTCTCTCTACGCTCAGGAGGTAAGGTAGTAGGATTATGAATTCAAGGTCAGCCAGAGCTATACAGTGAGAGACTCTTAAAGAAGAACGGGGGGGGGGGGGGATATGTTGAAGGGCATGTTGCTATGATTTTTAAAAAATATATATGATTTATTTTTATTTTGTTTTCATTGTAAAAAAAATATATGATTTATTTTTATTTTGTTTTCATTGGTATTTTGCCTGCATGTCTATCTATCTGTCTGTGTGAGGGTGTCAGAAGCCCTGGAACTGGAGTTACAGACTTATAAGCTGCTATGTGGGTGCTGGGAATTGAACCCAGGTCCTCTGGAAGAAAAGTCGGTGCTTTTAACCATTGCCCTGCTACTTTTATTTTTAAGTGTGTGTGTGTGTGTGTGTGTGTGTGTGTGTGTGTGTGTGTGTGTGTGTATGCACATGCCTGTATCCATATGTGTCTGCATATGCCTGAGCACAGAACGTGGTACTTATCTGGAGGTCAGAGGACATTCGTGGGTGTTGGCTGTGCAGTCTGTTCTACCTTATTTGAGGCAGGGCCTCTGGTTTTCCACCGGTAGGCCTCTGGGTAGGGGTACAGGGGTACATCCAACTTTCTGCTGCGGTTCTAAGGTTCTCCCAAAGCCATCTCTCACCAGACTGCCATCTCGGGCCCTCTCTGAGAAAATGTTCTGGAGCTCTGCTGGGACCAGATGTTCCTCTGAGAGCCGCGAGCAAATCAGGGAGAGATGTGCATAAAAGAAAGAGCGGGGCCAGGACAGCTGCAGGGGCTCTCCCGGGGAGAGCAGTGGCCATCTGAGGACAGCGAGCCAGAAACCTGGAGACGAATCAAGGAACGGAAGACAGCAAGTCCCTAACCTAGCAACCACGCCTGCACGCAGCTGGAGTCTGGGTAGAGTTTGGGGAAACGCCTCTATTAAATGTGAGAGAGTTGAGGGTCCCGAGTGGGTAGGTCCTGCTGCCTGGGGCCATTGTGCTCACAGTGGGTCTCTGTTCAGTGCCTCGGAGCAGTGACATGAAATCCTGCTTGGGCTACCTTGTTTAAACCACTCGAGGCTTTGACCGTTCACACTCACTCCTCCCGGGGACCTGGGTGCCTTTCTAGCTCTCATCAGTGAAATGCACTGAGCCGCAAGGGGGTGGCCATCTGCTTTGCTCATGCTCAGAGCTCCGGGGAGGATCGCTGCACACGAAGAGCTTTACCAGCCCTGAGTGCTGTTTAGGCTGTGATTATGGCAGGTCAGTGAGGGCTACAGCAATAATGGGCGGATTAATACCCACAACACGGCAAAGAGGGGCACTAATGTCTGCCGTGTCCGCTTCTCTAGGTCACCTGCCCTGAGAGAAAGCACTCGGTATTTCCAAATTGACTTAAATAAGAAATGTGTAGTGGCAATCCTGTCTTTCAGTCAGCCATCATTTGCCCAAGGCAGAGAAATTTTAATTTTCAAGGTGTAATGAGAAAAAGAAACTCAGAATTAAATAATATTCCAGCGAAGCAGTCAAATTAGCTGCCCAGACTCTGAATCAAGGAGAGAAATAGAAATTAAAACCTCTCCATCTCAATTCTCTAGCACCAAGTGGGCTTCGGGAAGCAGGGCTGTACAGTTGCAGAAGAACCCTGTAACCATGGCCCTGAGGTCGGATGGCTCATGGGACCCCAGTTCCCACCTCAAGATGCTCACAAAATAATAAGAACAGAGATTCATACAATGTACTTAGAAGAGAGATCTCTGGCAGATTTACTTCCCTGAGTAAGATTGGGCACGCCCTTTCTTCTTTATCTGCCTACCTACATTGACCAGAGCCTCCTCTGTGCTGGAATCTGTGTGTGGGTTAAGGCCTACAGAAATAACCAAGCCCAGTCCCTGTTGCCAGGGATGAGGAAGAGACAGGTGGTCAGCGGCTTACCACACAGCACAGACATGCTAAGCAGTCAAGTGTGGCAGTTGGCTCAAAACCCTGGAGTCTGGATGATCTGCCTCCTTCCCCATTTCTTCCTTTGTGACAGGGCAAGTTGCCTACCCTGATCAGTTTATTCATCTATGTAATGGGAAGGATGACACTCGATTTGCAGGATTTGTGCAAAGATTAAGTGAAATAATCTTGGCAATTGCTTGGAACCATGCCTGATCTGTGGGAGACATTTGTTAAAGACCAATTAGGATTACCAGAGGTATCCTAATGTCATCTCATTAGTCCGAATGGGGTGCTTATTCTGAGCCAGCCAGGGCAGGAATGGTTCAACTGCAGCCCTTATCCTAGGGAGTCTGCAGTCTATTAGAGGTGACTGATGTGCAAACAGACTCCTTAAAAATGTGCAGTTGCCACTGACTCTGGGAGCTGTCATTTTTCTGAACACTGACTATGTGCTGGATGTATGAGGTGTTTTTTTGTTTGGTTTTGAAACAGGATTTTATTATACAGTCCTGACTGGCCTGGAACTCACTATGGAGACCAGTCTAGCCTCCAATCCATAGAGATTGACCTGCTTTTCCATCCCTACCTAGGATTAAGGGTGTGTGCCACTACACCCAGCTACATGAGATTTTAAAGGTCTGCTGTCTAACTCACCAATTTTTACAGGATAGATATATCACCCTCCTTTTACAGAGATTTCATAACAGTTGATGACTTCTGAGATCAGGGTGTCTGCAGAATGAAGTGTTGATTCAGTTCTAAAACAGTGATCAGCTGGGCTAGAAAAGGAACCAGGGACAGTTTCATTGCTGAGGCCATGTTTGCAAAGTAGCAGAGCCTGGAGAGAAAGGACATTGCACAGTATCTCGCTATGGCTCTGCAAGAGACCTGAAATTGCTGGCGGCTCCCACAGGGATTCCCCTTGTCTAGAGATCCCTAAGTACCCATGGTTCCCTATACCCACCCAGTAGTTAGGCCCTTGTATCTCAGCACTGTGTCATAGCCTACATGGAGGGTGATTATTTGAGAGAAATCGTAAACCTAGATGATGGATAATTATTTAGTGAGACTATATTTAGCAGTCTGTAATTCCGGAGGATCCCAGAAGAATTACAGATCCTATCATGTCTGGTGCTTAGGCTAGGGGACCAGTCCCAAGAAGTCGGGAGTGGGGGCTTGGAATCCCAGGGAGGCCAGAGGGCCTAGGTAACCTGGAGACAGATGTCTGTCTCACAGCCTTAGGAAGTTCTATCCGGATCTGGAGCAGGTAAGCCTCTGCGCCAGGTTTAGTCATTTTCCTTCTATTCTTCCTTTGCTAACAGCCACCCAGAAGGCAGCCATCATGCACCTATAGGTCTGATGGGCAGAGCCAGGAGGTGGCCTTAGGATCCATTTGACTGGTTCCTGGGCTGGGAAAACGTGGACTCGCCCTCATTAGCATTCTGTTTCTCTACCAGGAACAAGGAGAGGCAAGTACATTGCACTAGGGACAGTAGTGATCGATCTGAGGCTCCCAGGATTAGGAACCAGCAGAGCTCAGGACCACCTGTCCTCAGCCAGTGCAGTGAAATGCTGTCGGCACTGTGTGTGGTTTGCGGAGGCTTCGGGGAAAGCTTTATGACCACAAGGTGGGGAAGCTTCAGCGGCGCCTGTGACAAACAAATTGCAGTTGCTCTCCGTTGCCTGAATAATGTGATTTCGGAGGAAAGCGGATGAATGATGGACAGGTACCTGAGGTCCGACTGCCACTCTGTCCTTCCAGCGACTCTAGTCTCACAGGCCTAATTCACTCCTCACATGAAGATGCTAGGCCAGGGAGGGACCAGCCCCCACAGAAGCCGGAAGCATGTGTACATTCCAATAAAGCACTCAAAGAGGCAATTATTTCTGGGCTGCCTATCCCAGAGCAGGGCGCAGGCAGCCACATCTCCAGTTTGGCTGTCATTGCCTCTGGCTGTTGGCAAAATTAAACTTCTTGAGAAGTCAGAATAGGTTGATGCCAAGGGGGTTGGGATTACTTACCTGCCTGGGGGCTTTGGTGTGGAACTGGGTACGGGCCTAGAGCATGAGGGTGGAGACAGAGGAGATCTTGGTGTCTGTAAAATGGAAGTATAGGACCTCCCAAGGTAACACATGCCTGTTATATGTACACGTTGAAACACGTGTGGAGTATGTACCAAGTCTGCCTGCTGTCCACTGAGATGTGGGCTTGGGAGGAAAATCTGTCACAAGCCTGCTACTGCCATGCCCTGGGACAGTCCCCCGTGCCTATCTGATGCTCATCTTAGATGTTGCTGAGTGATTGCGCACACTGTGGCCTCGGGCACAAAGAATCTCCTGTGCCGCCCCAGCCCCCGACCCCCGCCACCCACACATACACAGGTCACACAGATACCATGCTTTGCTGTCTGTCTTCTGGATGATGCTGTACAATATTGGGTAAATCTCCTCAAATGTGAGCAGTGGCCTCCCTGAGATGTGACGGAGTGGGCAGTGTTCTAGATGACCACCCACAGAGCCAAGGTGCTGTCTCTTGCACCCAATTTGGAAACATTCTCCCGCCCTCCTTCCCACCCCCCAGTCTCTTGCTGTGCCCTCCCCTCTCCAATTTTAAGACATCTCCTATGCCCTGCTTCAAATTCTGCCCACTAGCTATGACAATGCGAGCCACACTGCCTTCCTCTCTTCCTGCCCTGAGCCCTGACAGCGGCCATCCTCTTCTCTCAAGCTCAAGGCCTTCTCCTTTTGCTTCTGGCTTTGCAGGGGAACTACCTGCAACCCAGAAGGGCCGGGCATTTAATACCTGGGGGGAGATTCTTCTTCTCAATGAGGGTGGACACCTCTGGATAAATGCACTCTCTTTTTAGTCCCTGGTGGGCCATCCATAAAGGTTTTGTGAACATTTCTGGGTGTTTGAACCTGTGACATTCTGTGCCATTCCTCTGTACCTCACTGCATGTGTGTGTGTGTGTGTGTGGGGGGGTGTTCTGAGACCTCCATAACCAGCCTAGAAACAATCTGTGAAAGGTGAAAGGCAGTTTCCTTCCTTCCTTCCTCCCTCTCTCTTTCTGAGAGTGAGGGTAGTTCAAAACTGAGTTTGTGTATCCCTGGATGTCCTGGAACTCACTGTGTAGATCAGAATGGCCTTGAACTCAGAGATCACCTGCCTCTGTCTTCTCAGTGCTGGGATCACATGAGCGTTTCACCACCGTCCCACAAGAGAGGAGGTGGTTTGTTCTCAGCAGAACTAAGTAGCTGGACTTGGTTCAAACTTCAGGAGCCTGACCCTAAGTGGTTTATTTTAGGCCTATTTAAGCATAGCACAATTAGGTGAAAACTTTTCTGGTGATAATTAATTCAATCCCATGTGCACAATAGAGCATACATAAATCTCCTTGAGGAATGAAGTAAGGTAAATAAAGATTGGACATCAAAACTCTTCATGAAATACATAAGGTGCGTTCTATAGATTGACTTAGAAAAACAAGTTTACAGTATGGGTCTGAGGGTGGATCTAGTTTGGTGGTGTGGTCTCAGGCCACACAGATTAAGCAAAAGGTCGCCAGGCAATAACTCCACGTCAGCTCCCAGCCTTCTGGGTGGATGAAAGGTTATGCATCCATCTCTTCCTTTGAAGGAACAGTCTTGAGTGTTTAACCTTCTAGGTTCTCCTCTGGCTTTTCTGTAAGTTCGAAGACCTCCATGCCTCCTACACCTCACCCATGCTCTGTGGATCTTAGCCTTTTTTTTCAGGCCCAGATATTATCAGAGCTCAGGCCAACACTCCCCCAGAGACATTAGCTTTTCTTTCACAGAAAATTCTGGAGATTTTCTCACCCCATGTTTCCAGAAGACTTGCCTACTGCCTGGAGCACTTCTGTCTCTGCTAAGGAAGTCAGGACAAGACTTGAACAAACAGAATAAAGGAGCCAGGGGTTCCGGGAGAAGGGTGCTCCAGGCCTGAACCCTGAAGTAGGAATGACCTAATAGGAGTGAGGGTAGAACCAGAGTATGAAGAGAGAAAGAAAAGCTTGCATTCCAAGGACACAGGGTTGGTTCTGCAGGCATAAGAAGAACTCTGTCCTTTACTCCCACAAGGGCTGCGATCCTGGCCCTCGTGTGCACCGCTGAGCAAATAACATGTTTGAGTATGTTCTTGTCCCCAGCCACCCGTCCCCAAGACAAAGGGACAAAACAGTTCTTCTAAGATTATACCCCTAGAAGATTGCTGGCCTGGAATTCAGTATGTATCCAGGCTGGACTCAAACGTCTGGCCATCCTCTGCCCCTGCCTTCAGAGTGTTGGTATTTACAGGAGCGTGCACCCTGCCTGTCTTCGTTCTTGTCTCTGTGAGGCAGGGTCCAGGCTTCAACTGTCCATCCTCTCGCTTGCTCCTTCTGTGTGCTGAGAATATAGTCATGGGTCACCGTCCGGGCTGCAGTCTATTTTTTGCTGATAGCCTCCCGAGGAAGGGCACTTCCAGTTCTGCACACTACCTCCTCTTCACCCGTGGTCACGTCTGCTCTGCTGGACTCCGCTCCTGATGCCATTAGTCATCCCCCGCCCCTTGGTTCTCAGCCTCCTTAATGAGCTGCTGTCTCCTAGTCTGAGATAGGCCTGCCCTGGTCTGTTGCTTCTCAGGGAAACCAAGGGCAAGCGGGAGAGTACAGAGAAGAACCCAGACTTTCCCCCAGCACCCACCATGACCTGAAGGCAGTGGGGAGGGAGGGGACGGAGTCTCCTTGAGCAAAGAAAGAAGAGGAGACAGCTGAAATTTAGAGTGGTTATAAAGAGTCCATGGAGAACAGAACTGACAATTTTTCATTGAGTGACAGAGAACAGGCTGAGAGTAGCATGGGAACGGGGCAGGAAACAGGGAGAGAATCCATCATGGCAGTCAACTGAGGGCTGAAGGCCTTTCCTGGTGCTGGCGTTGTTCTCCGTGTGGGGAGGTGACGGGATAACCTCTTTAGTCCCACACGGAACACAGAACACTGAACCGAGATTTCTTGATTGCTGTTGGCTGCTCTGAGGCAGCCCTGGGCAAGGATGTCCAATTAAGGGCCAATGTGACAGGGGGTTTCTCAGTTGCTGTGCGACAGTGAGGGGCTATGTTCAGCACGAAACGAAATGAGACAGGAAGCTGATGAAGAAAGAGAATGCTCACACATAGGCAGAGTACAGAAAGACAGGAGATGGTACGGAGAGAACTGGAGTCCGTGTATGTATAAGTGTGCATATAAGTGTGTATTTTACATAATACATATACTATCTGTTTGCACGCATGCCTGAGGGTATCTGTATGTGTACCGTGTGCATGCAGGAGCCTGTGGCAAGCAGAAGAGGCCTCGGCTCCCCTGGAACTGAAGTCATAGAAGATTGTTAGTTGTTTTATGGTGAGTACCGGGGACCAAGCCCCCTAGAAGGGCGGTAAATCCTAACTGTTGAGCCATCTCTTTAGGCCTTCTGCCCCCCCACCCCCCATGTTTCTAACACAGACTCTGGAGGCTGCAGAGATGACTCAGCAGTCAAGGGTGCCTGCTGTCTTTGGGAAGGACCTGAGCTCAAGTCACAGCACCCACACTGGGTGACTAGCAACTGCCTGTCACTCAAGTTCCAGGGCTCCCGATATCCTCTCTGATCTCTGCTGACACCTACTTGCTCCTTCCTGTAACAAGTCAAGTGTGTGTGTGTGTGTGTAGTGTGTATATGTAGGGTGTACATGGATGTAGAGGCCAAAGGTAAACATTGGCTGTTGTCATTTACATTACTATTTGGTTTGTTGTTGTTTTTCCATATATTAATTCATCAATCAATCAATTATCTATTAAGTTATTTTTAAACTTTTATTTTATGCACATTGGTATGAAGGTGTCAGATCCCCTGGAACTGGAGTTACACACAGTTGTGAGCTGTCATGTGAGGCTGGGAATTGAACCTGGGTCCTCTAGAAGAGCAGCTAGTGCTTTTAACCACTGAGACATCATTTCAGTCTCTTATTTATTTTTAATATTTTAAAAATTAAATTATTTTATTTTATCATTATTTATTTACTTATTTAAAATATTTTTTTGAGATAGAGTTTCTCTGTGTAGCCCTGGTCATCCTGGGACTTGCTCTGTAGATTCTCCTGCCTCGGCCTCCTGAGTGCTGGAATTAAAGGAATGCACCAGCAGTGTCGGCTATTTTATTTTGTGTGTGTGTGTGTGTGTGTGTGTGTGTGTGTGTGTGTGTGTATCCATGCATGCCATGACCCATGTGTGAAGGTCAGAGGATTACTTGCTTTTTTATGTCCTTTTACCACGTAGGTCCTAGGGAGCAAACTATAAGAGCAGTACATGAAAGCCCGGTGGTGGTGGTGCATGCCTTTAGTCCTAGCACCCGCAAGGCAGAGGCAGGGGGATCTGTGGATATATATTACATATTCAATAAAACCTGAGTACTGGGGAGAGAACACACAGTCAAATCCTAGGCAGACAGCTCAGGAAATTCTTAAACCTTGAATAGAAAGATAAACAGCTGAGTCAGTCACACACACCTTTGACCCCAGCACAGGGAAAGCTCGGAGTGAAACCAACACCCTTGATCCCAAAACTCTAGAGACAGAACTTCTTCTGTTTCTGGGAGTTCAAGGCTACACACCTTTAATCCTAATCTGGATGGGATAGGGTATATAAGGGCTGTAGAAATCAGGCAGAGACAAGCGACTGGGAGAAGAGACCAGGAGCAAGGCTGAGGAAGTTGCAAGACAGCTGGGTGAGAACTGACTGTGGTGTTTCCTCTCTCTGATATTTCAGCCTTTCCTCGATATTTGGCTCTGAGTCTCATAATAATACTACAGAGATCTCTGAGTTGGAGTCCAGCCTGCTCTACAGAGTGAGATCCAGAGCAACCAGAGCTACACAGAAAAACCTTATCTCAAAAAACCAAAGTGACCAATCAAATAAATGTTCCCCTTTAATCCCAGCATTATTATTAGTAGTAGTAGATTACCGGTGCTGGTGGTGAAACTCAGGTTCTCACGTTTGTGTCCGTCACAAACACTTTATTAACTGAGCCATCTCCCAGTAGAAAGGCTTTACCAGTGCTTAGTCACCAAAGGGAAAGGGGAGAAACTGGAGCTGAGAAAATCTGTTGGACAGCTGTAGTCCCACAGGACCAATGACATTCCTGCCAAGCCTGAGGCCCAGCAGAGGTGCTGTAGATGGATGGGGCCTCAGAGACTGACGGCTCTCTCATCCCATTGGCTGACCTCCTGCTAGCACCACCCATTGGTTAGCAGGAAGCCAATCCTCCCAAGTCAGCTTCCCAGGCACTGAGCAGAGCAAAAGAAATGGAATGAACTAAGAAGCAGCGTTAGTCTAGGGGAGCCTCCGACCTTAGCCGAGAGAGGCTCAGTTGCCCCGACTCAGCCTCTACTCATCTTCATTTCCTTGTATCTGGTTTTAGTTGTTTTCTCTTATTGTATTATTTATTTGTTTGTTTGTTTATCCATTCATTCATTTGTTTGTTTATTTATTTGGGCTTTTCAAGACAGGGTTTTTTTTCTGTGCAGCCTTGAACTCGCTCTGTAGACCAGACTGACCTTGAACTCAGTAATTTTTTTCAAGACAAGGTTCTTACGTGCTACTTAGTATCCACACTTCCTGGCACAACCTTTAGGAGTTTTGGTTGGGGGCACTGTTTTCGCATCACAACCCCCCACACTAGGCATTGACCGTATGGTCTTATTTACCAAACATGTGCTCAAACACTGAGTCATAATCCCTGCCTCTACTGTCATAAACTTGGTGAACTGTCAGTGAAGGCATTTTCTGTTACCCTGAAGAAAGTTCGGTGTGTTGATGTATGACCTCAATGCTCTCGTGCCTTAATGTTCTCAGGTGAACATTGAGAAGCAATTAGAAGAGATTACATCCAGTGTAAACATCCTGATTTCACTTAGCTCTTATTTCTTCTTCATTTCTCTATTTTCTCTTTCTTTTCTTTCCTTTCTTTTTTTTGGGGGGATGGGGGTGGGCTTCTTGAAACAGCGTTTCTCTGTGTATCCTTATCTGTCCTGGAACTGGCCTTGTAGACCAGGCTAGCCTTGAATCACAGAGATCCACCTGCCTCTGCCTCCTGAGTGCTGGACCTATCAGCGTGTGCCACCACTACCATGACAATTATTTGTTGTTAATGTTTTTTTTTTATTTTTAAACCTTATTTATTTATTTGCCTTGGTGTTTGCCTGGAACTGGAACTACAGACAGTTGTTAGCTGCCATGTGGGTGCTGGGAATCGAACCCGGGTCCTCTGGAAGAGCAGACGGTGCTCTTAACCGCTGAGCCATCTCTACAGCCCCCATATTTGTTGTTAATGTTTTTGATTTGTTCAAGTATTTTTGTTGTTTGCAACCAAAAAGACCTTTCTAAATTAGCATCAAGAGTTCTATAAACTAATGCAGTTCCCGGTAACCAAAGCCTCTTGGTCAATACAACTGCCCGTAGAAAAGCCAGGAAATCTGCCCACATGTGATTTCATATCTGAACTTCTGGCTTGGGTTGAAATCTCATCTGGAGGGCTAGGACATGGGGGCAGGTCAGTGGCAGAGCGTTTGCCTAGCACGTAGGAAGCCCTGGCTTTGCTCCTAGCGCAGCAAACAATACCTTATCGGGTCTTGGAACATGAGGAGAGAAGCGTGCCTGTGGCTGGTGGATTCATGTCCCCCTCCACTTCAGGAACCCTATCTTGGACTTTCAGGTGACTTGAGTCATAACTTAAAATAGTCAGACTCCCGTGACTCCCTATTCCGAGGCCCCCCGCAGGCCAGCCAGGTCTCTTTGTTATTTTCCACAAATAGCAAATTGATAATGTTCTGGGACACCTGATAAGCTGGTGATCACGGTCACCCCGAGCCTCTGAGCCCCTCAGACCTTAGCTCACCCCTGCCTTCTCCTTCCATAGGACCTCCTGCGCTTCATCAAGCCCACAGCAGCTTGCAAGTCGGGACTCTCTGGATACTAGAGAATGTGGGCCAGAGCCAGTGACGGGGTGTTGGGGCTTGATGAGGCCTCAAGTGTGGAGTCCAGGTGCCTGAGTGCTCTTTCTAGAATGGACTTCGGTGGAAAACAAGAAGCTATGCCCATGTTTACTTCGTTTGTAAATGCCCTGTGACCCCCCAGCCTTCATTCACTCACCCATCACAAAGCACCTATGAAGCAGTGGTTGTATCCTGGGGTCTGAAGGAACATAACAGGTAGCAAGACTCATAGTCTAGTAATGAAAATTTAGACAGAGTTAAATGTAAGCTGGGCATAGTGGCGCATGCTTTAATCCTAGCCCTTGGGAGGCAGAGGCAGGTTTAAGGTCAGCCTGGTCTGCAGTGAGTTCTGAGACAGCTGGAGCTATGTAGTGAGACTCTGTCTCCAAAATCTTAAATAAAACAATAAAGCAAAAATATTATCAGAATGACATCCTGAAAACACGGCTATGTCTAATTTTTCTGAGCTGCAGGCTTGCTATAAAAGATTAAAAGGCACTGGGCAGTGGTGGCACATGCCTTTAATTCCAGCACTTGGGAGACAGAGGCAGTCGGATCTCTCAGTGAGTTCAAGGCCAGGCTCCAAGCTACGCAGAGAAACCTTGTCTCTCAAAAAACAAAACCAAAAAAAAAAAAAAAAAAAAAGAAGGGAGGAGGAGGAAGAAGAAAGTCATTTCAGCCTTCCCAGGGAAAGCCAGACTTCTGTTGTTGAAGGTTGGACTTTCTTGACATCCTAAGGATCTGAGTGTTTCGGGGTAGAAAGAAAAAACTGTAAATAGCATGCTGGTGCAACAAACCTTTCACATAGAGTTTTTGTTTTGTTTTCTGAGACAGTTTCTCTGTGTAACAGTTCTGACTGTCCAGGAACTCACTTCATAAACCAGCCTGCCCTTGAACTCACAGAGAACCAATCGCCTGACTCTGCCTCCCAATCCCAAGTGGGGATTTAAGGTGGGTGCCACCATGCCCAGCCCAAACAGGTTTTATACATATATATATACACATACATATATATACACACATATATATGTATATATATATATATAGATAGATAGATAGATAGATTAGGTTTGGAGGCCAGAAGTTCCAGAGGAATAACTAACTCAGGAAAGTTAAAACTCAAGGCTAGAAAGCAGAGGGAGGTTCAAATTCGATCACTGGCAGAGACCTGTGCTCTAGAAGGAAGAACTTGAGGCATAAATACACAGTAACATCATTGCTGTGTGATGAGTTTAAAAATCCCTGTTTGCTGGGTATCCACTGACACTGATGCAATAAGCCAAATCAGGCCAAATTAATAAATCCAGGTTTAGTGAACAGAACAAAGCAATCCTTGATGACCCTTGGTAAGGCAGAGAGTCACGTGGCAGATATGGCTACCAGGCCTTATGTAACCTGTAGGTGCGGTCTTGAGCAGCCCTAGGGAAGAGCTGGCTTTTGGTGGGCTTCTTGGGGGGTGGGGTCTGGGGAGAGAGAGAGGTGGGGCTCCTGCCTAATCATTGCAGACTCTTTGGGTATATGATGTGGACGTGAGGGGCCGAAGCTTCGCCAGAGCGCTGTGCACTGAGCCCTGCCAAGCACTTTTTTACTGTTCTACTTACTTCTCACAAAAGCTCCATGAAGAAGATACTGCTGTAGTTTTCATTTCTTTCTTTTTATTTATTTATTTATTTATTTATTTATTTATTTGCCTTGGTGCTTGCCTGGAACTGGAACTACAGACAGTTGTTAGCTGCCATGTGGGTGCTGGGAATCGAACCCGGGTCCTCTGGAAGAGCAGACGGTGCTCTTAACCACTGAGCCATCTCTCCAGCCCCTAGTTTTCATTTCATAGACAAGAAAGATGATGTGAATTGTTCAAGGATTATAGGTCTGAGACTCAAATTGGGAGCCAGTAGACTGGCCACAGGGGAACACAGCATGCGGGACTCTGTGCTCCAAAGGGTGTCAAAGGTAGACCTGTTACAGCCAAGACCAACTGCCCTAGCACTGGGCCAGCCTCCCACAATTCATGTCAGAAAAGGTTTCTTTCAGTTAACTATGGCCATGGCATGGGCCTCATGTCTATCTCCCTGTTAGGAACAGCAAGACAAACCAGATAGCAGAATCACCTGAGTACCTGCCCATTTTATACTTGTTTATGTCAGGATCCTGATGTCTTTTAGCCACATATGGTGATACATGCCTGTAACCCCAGTATCTAAGAGACTGAGGCAGAAGGATCACTGAAGTTTGAGGCTAGCCTAGGCTACACCACAAGATCCTGTCTCAAAACAATCACCACAGCTAAGTCATATATGGTTGAACCCAGAGTCAAGGTATAGAAAAATACTTCCCTATCGGCAGAGCAAAGGAGGAGGATGTGTCTGAACAGTCCCTACCGCCTAGCAAGGTTGAAAGACTGGAAGTCAAGCTACTGTGCCACAGAATTTAGATTGGAATTAGTTTGATTTAGAGAAAGAATAAAATGTCTGTTATAAAGAGAGATGCTATCTACAGGGACCACAAAGTTCTATATAAGATTGTTTATGTTTTCAGATTTTATTTTAGTAAAACTCTTAAAAAGCTTTTGAACAAGAACATGCCTTGGGTGTTCTGGAAGACTACAATCAATGCCTTATACTTTCCAAAGCCCCAATAAAACCCGGAGGCCAGCATTTCCCTTTTTGATGCAGCTTTCTCAAATTAGGGTCTATTGTCACAGGGGGTCCTTGCATTCAACAAAAGCGATGGTAACAGTGATTCACTCCAGAGGAGATAAAGAGGCCCAGAAGTGTACTTTTATGTTATCTTAGTTCGGGTTTCCGTTGCTGTGAAAAGACACCGTGACCACGGCAACCAACGCTTATAGAGGAAACATTTAATTGGAGAGGCTTGCTTACAGCTTGAGATGTTCAGTCCGTTGTCATCATGTCGGGGAGCATGGCAGCGTGAAGGCAGACATGGGGCTGGAGGAGGAACTGAGAATCCTACATCTTGCAGGCAACAGGAAGTCCACTGAGATACTGGGTGGTACCCTGAGCATAGGAAACTTCAAAGCCCTTCCTCACCGTGACACACTTTCTCTAACAAGGCCATACCCAGTCCAACAAAGCCACACCCCCTAATAATGCCACCTCCTATGAGATTATGGATGCCAATTACATTCAAACTACCACAGATGGCATGTGGAGGATGGTGAGACAGTCCTGGGGATGATCTCTGGGTTCCTCTCTGAATGAATTTAATCAAATTCCTTGTGTCTAGGGCTTCTGGCCCAGGCCTTCTCCTTTGCCCCCACTTATCTGAAGCTGGTTGTAGATAGCATTGGAGACGCCTGAGAGGTGAAGTGACCAAATTCTCTGGGCTTTATGGCCAATTTGGGCTCAAACCTTGGCTTTGACAATTACTAGATGGAGCTCTCTGGAAGCCTGAACACTCCTGTGCACGTTTCTCAGCTGAGAGGCAATCATAATAAAGTCAGGGAAGTTTGAGATCAGAACTCACCAGTGGGGATTTGTCTCTCCATCTGGCTGGTTTTGTTTGGGTTTTTGGAGTGTTGATCTTGTGCTTTCTATGTGTTAACTTTCTGGTCCAATGTTTTCACCTCCTGAGTGCTGGGGTTACAGGTGTGAACCACCATGCCTGTTTTATGGGGTGCTTGGGGATAAAATTCAGAGCCATGTGCATAGTGGGCAAGCACTATAATGCTCTATGTTCCCAGCCCTTAAATTTTCTTCAATATTTATTTATTTACTATGTATAAACACACATGTCACCATGCACATGTGGAGGTCTGAGATAACTCGTGAAGAGTCAGCTTTCTCTTTCCAGCATGTGGGTTTTAGATATCATACTCAGATTGTCCGACTTGGCCAAAGCAAATATCTTTACTCAGGGCAAGCCTCTCTATTCACCAGTCCATCTTGTTAGACCTTTAAAATAAAACAGCAAGAAGCAGAGTCTTGCAATGCAGCTAGCTCAGGCTGTGTTAAAACTGTGGTACTCTTGGGCTGGAGAGATGGCTCAGAGATTAAGAGCACTGACTGTTCTTTCAGAGGTCCTGAGTTCAATTCCCAGAAATCACATGGTGACTCACAACCATCTATGATGACATCTGGTACCCTGTTCTGTATATTGTATACATAATAAATAAATAAATCTTTAAGAAACTGTAGCACTCAAGAAATGTTCTTGACCAGTCCCTAAGTGGCTGGCACCACAGGCCTGTGTCTAGCTTAAATGGGTTTTGTGAACCAAACTCAGGTTCTCTGTGAGAGCAGCATTTACTCTTAACTACTAAGCAGTCTCCCCAGCGCTCCTGGAGTTTATGACAAGAATTTTGATTTCTGACTCGAGTTCTTTAGTGGTTATAAGATTATTCAGGTCCAACATGAGTCATTTTAGTCACTGACATATTTCAAACAATGTGTCTGTTTCATACCTACGGTTTTATTGTCACGAAAGTATTCATAACATGCTTTTATTTTTGAGCCTGAAGCATCTATATATAGTTATAGCTTTCTTTTCATTTCTGATATTAAACTTTTACTTTTTTGCCAGGCATGGTGGCATACCCATTTATTCCCAGCACTTGGGAGGCAGAGGCAGGCAGGACTCTCTGAGTTTACGGCCAGCCTAGTCTACAAAGCAAGTTTCAGGACAGCCAGGGCTACATAGTGAGATAATGTCTTAAAAAATCTAAAAATTCCAAAACAAAAAATGTAAACTTCTTCAACTCTCTTTCTCTCTCTCCTGTCTGTCTCAGTCTTCCAAGTGCTAGGATTCCAAGCAGGAGCCAAAACACATCTAATTTATTTGTTCAATTCCCATTCTTTTCTTTATTTCCTTCCTGTTTATCCTGAGTTTATCTCACTATGAGTTCCTTATCCTAATTTATTAAGATAGATTCTTAGCTTATTAATTTTCAATCAGTTTGTGTTTCTAAAATGAGCGTTTAAGCCTATATATCTTCTCTTGAGCCTGAAGAGATTAAGAAGAAATAAAAATAAGAAAAAAAGTGCTTGGTTCCAGACAGACAATAATATCACCATCATTGTCACCACAGAGGTGGAACTTTGGAGCTTCTGCCATGAGAGGGTGGCTAAAACACACAGCTCCAAATTCTCATGGAGACTTGGATACCCAGTGGCCGCCATGTTGAAAGGAAGACAAACCATATTGAGAAGCTACATGGAGGTTTCTGTCCGAAGTCCTAATCTCCCAGCATTCCAAATCTCAATTTTTTCGTTCTGTTTTTGTATAGCCCTGGATGACTTGAAACTTGCTCTGTAGACCAGGCTAGCCTTGAACTCACAGAGGTCCACCTGTCCCTGCTTCCCTAGTGCTTGGATCAAAGGCATGTGCCACCACCACCAGGCTCCAACTTCCAACTTTTAAATTTACTTACTAACACTATTTTTATTAATAGTGGTGGTACTGGGGATTGAGCCTAGGGCATCACATATGCTAGCCAGGCAATCCGCCACTGAGCTATGTGTCTTGCTTGAGATATATATATGTGTATATATATATATATATTAATATATTACAGTACTGAGGGATGGAATCCAAGGCCTCACTCACACATACAGAGCATACATGCTCTACCACTGAACTGCACCCCCAAGTCTGTATATAAATATATAATTTTTTGAGATAAGGTCTTGATATGTAGCCCAGGCTAGCCTCAAACTATAGCTCCTTCTGCCTTAGCTTCCCAGGATTCATCTGTTTAGAATCTAGTGTAGCCTAGGATGACCTTGAACTTGATATGTATAACCTCGATCTATAGAGAAACCCTGTCTTGAGAAAAAAAAAAAAAAAGGCTAAGTGTCCCTACCTGATGTTGCTGAGCTTTGAGTAGAGCTTCACTGAGCTGATATTTATTAAGAACTTCTCTATGTTCCTATCTATCTATCGATTGATGGTTTTTCTTATTTATTTGTTTATTTATTTCTTTGCCTTGGTGTTTGCCTGAAACTACAGACAGTTGTGAGCTGCCATGTGGTTGCTGGGAATTGAACCCTGGTCCTCTGGAAGAGCCGTCAATGCTCTTAACTGCTGGGCCATCTCTCCAGCCTCTGATTGATGCTTTTTCAAGACAAGGATTCCGTTCCACTATGCAGCCCTGGCTGCCCTGGAAATAGCTCTGTAGATCAGGCTGGTCTTGAACTCAGACATCTGCCTTCCAAGTGCTAGGATTAAAAGTATGCACACCTATTTAGAACCTTAATACAGCTGGTTCGACCTTTCCGGGAAAGCCTGCCCCATGCCTTGGATGTGCATGATTCTTTCCCCACGCCTCCTCTCATCCTGCCAACATCCATTCTTAATCTATGGTTAAATCTTTTCTTAATACATTCTGACTCTGGATGCTGCTGAAATAGCTCCATTGGCAAAATGCTTGCTCTACAACTAGGACTTGAATTCATTCTCCGCAACCTACTAAAAAGTCCAGTCTTGGTGGGAGGGTAGAGATGGGGATCCTTGGGGGCTTTCTGGCCAGAGTTTAGTCAAAATTGATGAGCTCAGGCCAGTGAGAGACTCTTGTCTCAAAAAACAAGGTAGATAGCTAGATAGCTCCTGTGGAATGACACCCAAGGCTGGCCCTCTATGCTTCAGTGTACAAAAATGTACCTGACCACTCCCTCCCTCTCAGTGTCTGTCTGTCTGTCTGCCTGCCTCTCTCTCTCTCTCTCTCTCTCTCTCTCTCTCTCTCACACACACACACACACACACACACACACACACACACACACACACACACACCACAGGGTCTGGGAGGAAAAATGACAACACAATACATTTAAAAAGTATCAGGTACATTTTACAGATGTGAAATGAGGAGGTTGGAATGGCCTGGCAGTATGTTCTGGATATCAAATCCCAAGCTCATCTCATGAGAAGGGTGTCATGGCTGATCTTGATTGTTGACTTGGCACATCTGGGAAGAGAAAAACTTCAAGAGAGTAGTTGCCTTCATCAGATTGGCCTGCAGGCATGTTTACTGGGAGGGGGCATTTTCTTGACTGCTAATTAATGTAGGAGGGCCCAGCCCACTGTGGGCAGTTACCTCCCCTGGGCAGGTGAACCTGGGCAGTATAAGAAGGGCAGCTGACTGTGAGCTAGGAAACAGCATTGGTTTCTGCTTCACGCTCCTGCCCCGACTTCCTTTAGTTATGGACTTTTATAACCTTTATTCAAACCGAATGTTTTCCTTCCCAAATTGCTTTTGGTTGTCATAGTGTCTATCACAACAAGAAAACTGGCCCAGGGGCCTCTGGCATACAGTCTGTCTGCTTCCTGGGTGCTAACGAGTTGCTCTCTCCACTCTCACCTCCAGTCCCAATGGCCTGTAGGCCACAGTCCCGCCCCCTTTACATAATGTGCTTCCTCATAGGCATTGTGCACTCAGAACAAAGCAAAGCCATTTCCTTTCCTGCATTTTGATGGCATCTCTAGCAATGGCCAGGCCATCATCATTGACATCATCATCATCACCATCACCATTTCCTGCCATACTGAGGACTGAATCTGGGGCCTCATGCATTCTAGATAAGACATTACTACTGACCTTTAGCCTCCATCCCTATTTTGAGATGTCTCATTAAGTTGCCTAGGTTACCTTGAACTCACTTTGTTGCTAGCTTTTCTTTCTTCTTTTTCTTTTCTTTTCTTTTCTTTTCTTTTCTTTTTTTTTTTTTAAGGCAGGTCTCATGTAGTACAGATGACAATGTAGCCTTGATCTCATTTTCCTTCCCTCTCTCCTGATGGGTGGGGATTTCCGGCTTTAGAGGCATGTATTGCCATACCTGGTAGCCAGGTAGGTCCTGAACTTTCCATCCTCTGACCCCAGCCTCCTGAGTAACTGAACTCTCAGGCTTATGCCACAGGCCTGGCTCACATTACTTATTTTTAAATCATCACCTAGGCAATTGAGTTCCTACACTGCACCCTCGGAGAACTAGCAATTCTCAACTCTTATTACAATATCCCAATTGCTTTTCTGGCCCTGGGGCTAATACTGACTTCCTGGATTACTAATTTTGGGGTAATTTCATCTTCTTCTGTTCCTCCCGGACTTCCAACATGTTTGTTGCCAATCCCTTGAATTCCTTCTGCTGTACCTGTTGTGATACCCAGAGCAGTTTCTGATTACGATTTCACTTGACATTAGAGAACTTCAAATGGTCTGACCTTTGACTTCCAACATCCATGTCCCAGTCATTCTGTCTTGTTGTATTCACACTTGTCTCCTTTCTGTTCTAAAAATAACCACATACTTTCCTGCTTTGAGGTCTTCACATCTGTTGTCTCCAGTGTTTAGAATACTTTTCTGTGAGGTTTGGCAAAGTTTATTCCTTTTTTAAAATATTTAATTATTTTTATTTTATGTGAATTGGTGTTTTGCCTGCATGTATAACTGTGTAAGGATGTCAGATCTTGGAATCACAGACAGTTGTTAGCTGCAACGTGGATGCTGGGAATCGAACTCAGGTCCTCCGGAAGAACAGTCAGTGCTCCTAACCGCTGAGCCATCTCTCCAGCCGTCTTTTTTTTTTTTTTTTTTTTAACAGACTTAATTCACTTTATTTTTTTTGTATAAATACATTGCATTTACCATTTGATGTTTTCTTGGAAAAAAAGAAGCCAGTTTATTCCTTCTAATGTCTCAGATCTCTGCACATAAGCAACCTTCCTTCCCTCACTACTGAACCAACAGAAGCCGACCACACCCAGATTCTCCAGTCACACAGTCGTGGTCCCCGTGTTCCTAGTTTTAGATTACTGTCTCCTTAGGTGCAAACAAGAAGAGTGGGGAACTTGAATGCCTTACCTCCTGCTGTACCCAGTGCCTGGTCCAGAGCTGGTGCTCATCACACACTGTTGAGTGAATCGATGGAATGAACGGTATGCTGCCTCCCGCAGCCCTTAGATGGGCCTGGCACCTGCTGAAGTGTTTGATATTGAAGACCACCATGAAAGTGATCTTTCTGCCTCTCTGAAGGTGGAACTGCCCATGTTTGGGTCCTGAGCTCCACTTGTGCCTTCAGACAGGCCCCTCCCGGGCAGTGGGTGGCCTCCCTGTGGCTCTGCCCTGTCTCCTGGCACATTCTAGCCAGTCTTCTCTTTCCCATGCTTCCAGCAGGCTGCAGGGCATTAATGATTAAAAGTGCAAACCTGCACAGGACCAGTATCAATTAGGCTACACACCCACCATGTGGGCGGCTCATTAATTCTAACCAGCTAGCACTTACCTCACAAAGCTATATTTTTTTTTTCCATCTGCCTTCTGGATTTGATAACTACAAAGAAAACCAATGAGATTCTTATAAAATTAATTTTTTTACTGATCATCACATTCTTATCACATAAAAACAGAAAACTCCTGTTATATAAACACTTAACCCGAATCATTGTTGTAATAATAAGCTTAATCCAAAGAGACAGTGGAATGTATACTGTAATAGATAGGACTGTAAAGAGACATTATTTTCTTCTTTCATGATACTGTGGACAAAATAAATGATAGGACCTTATTTTAAACAAAGGAAAACAAGAATTCATTTTATTGCTTTAGAACTGTTAGGAAACCAGGGCAAAGACTGTGGGTCCCTTGTAGGGCTGTGTGTCTCATCAGGGTATTTGCCTGCCAGCCTACCCTTGGGAAGAACTCTGTGAATTTTAAGCCGTCCTATTCTAGATAACAGGCTGGCTCAAGTAGACAGAGAAAACAGAAAGCTGTAGGGCTAAGGGTATAGCATCAGGAGGTACTGGGTTTAGTTCCCTACAGACACAGACACACAGGTGTGTAAGTATGGAAGCAGAAGCACACACATACACACACACACACAGAGAGAGAGAGAGGGGGGGGGGAACAGTAGAAAAAGAATTCCAACAATGCGTTGGGAGGAAAAGGCTGACCCTGGCCAGCAAGAGAAAACAAGCATCCATCCCAAACAGCCACTGTGGACCTGCTGCTGACTCACTGAGGTCATCATGTAAGCTTTGAACTTCTTGTAAATATGGTGAATCAGGCCTAGTGACATAGACCTGTGAAGGACCCTGGGTTCTAGGGCTTGACCCAGGCATTCAGTTCAGGTATTCAGCAGAGCACCCCCCCCATGAGAACAAGGAACTAAAAGTCTAAAAGTCTGTCCCAGGAAACAGAGTGACCCAGCCCAGATAGCCATAATCAACTCAGATAGGACATAATGGTCTGGTCGAACCTGTGATTAAAATACCAGAAGTTCCAAGCAGAATAGCGGTGACCAACACCCGGTTGTAAAAGCCCCCTAACCAGCTGGTCTTAAGGCAACCCCATGACTATTGTGAGCAACCTTATGATTATAGTGTAACCTTTAAAGTGACCAATCATGTGTTGCCCCAGTTGCTATGGTGATTTTATGGTCTTAGCCTTTAAAAGAGATATGAGATTGTTAATCCCTGCTCCTCCCTTGCTACTCTCTTGCTCCCGAGGCAGGGAGGTAGCCTGCCTGTACAGACAAAATAAATCCTCATGCTTTTTGCATCAACTGGCCTGTAGTCTGGGTTCTTGGGGCCCCCCTTCCCGAGGATAGCACCCTGAGTCTGAGGTCTATCATCCTGAAATTCCAGCTACTCTGGAAATTGAGATGGGGGGGTTGCAGGACAGAGCTGGACTCTCTGCCTCTCCTCAGACTCCTCAAAGAAGAGTCCTGTTTCCATTGCTGCCTCCTATTCAGGCTGGGTAAGCCTCCAGCATTCCTGCCTAAGCATTGTGCTGTCCCTCTGCTAAATGCCTTCCTAGACCATCTGAATCCTCTCCTACTGTTTAAGCAGGCTGTGGCCGTTAACACCTTTCATCACAGCACTTGGGAATGGAAGATAGGAAGGAGTCCAAGGCTGTCCTTGGCTACCTAGTAAATCTGAGGCTAGTCTGAGGCCCTGTCTTAAAAATAAAATATTACGGGGCTGGAGAGATGGCTCAGAGGTTAAGAGCACTGACTGTTCTTCCAGAGGACCTGAGTTCAATTCCCAGCAAAACCACATGGTGGCTCACAACCATCTATGATGAGGTCTGGTGCCCTCTTCTGTAAAACATAATAAATAAATAAATCTTTTTAAAAATAAATAAATAAAATAAAATATTACTAACTCTGTCCAAATGCCACCCCAAAAGACCTCCCCAAAGTCTTCTCCAGACTCCCCAAACTGGAAGATACTTTATTTGTAGAACTGGATAACTTCCCACAGGATTCTCCATCAAGGAGACAGAATTCTGGTTAAAGCTAAAATGGCCTCAGCAAGAACACAAGCTGGAGGAGCCATGCTCTTAACCTGAGACAGGAAACTACCATGTGAGAGAACAAAGAGACCTTGTAGCTAAAGCTTGGTTTGAGCATTGTTTGTTATCACAGCACAATCTAGCAGAAACTGACTAATGTATCTTTAAAGAAATTCTTTTAGGCTTTCTTAAATTTGAATTCATTTTGCCTGCATATATATCTGTGTGCCACGTGAATGCCTGGTGTCCACGGAAACCAGAAGAGGGTGATGAACCCACCCACCGGAACTGGAGTTAAGGATGGTGGGAGCTGCCCTGTGGGCGCTGGGAATCAAACATGGCTTCTCTACAGGAATATCAGGCACCCTTAACTGCTGAGCCAGCTCTCCAGCCCTGAGTTGTGAATCCAGTTCATTGATAGTTACAGTTCATTCATGATTTCTCAGTCTCTCTCTCGTTATTTATTACACATACAGTGTTCCACCTGCAGGCCAGAAGAGGGCACAAGATATCATTACGGAAGGTTATGAGCCACCCTGTGGTTGCTGGGAATTGAACTCAAGACCTCTGGAAGAACAGTCAGTGCTCTTAACTGCTGAGCCATCTCTCCAGCCCCATGATGTGGCTCTTATCCTTCATGAACAGAGTCAATGCTTGGCCTAGAGCCTCAGCAACTATTTACTGAGGGGACGAATAAAGAAATGAGGCCAGCATTGTTGAATGTTACTGCAATAGCCCTTCTTCCTGTGCAACTTCAGACACAATAAGATTTTACTGAAGCCAGACTGCCAATCCCAGCACCAGCCCCTTGGAGAGCATGGTGGGCATGTGAACTAATTCTGTCCAATCACAGTGTCTCATCCTCTGGGGCTGGAGACAGAGATGACTCAGCAGGTAAGAGCACAGGCCACTCTTGCAGAGGACCTAGGTTTGATTCTCAGCACCCACTTGGAGGTAAACGACCATCTGTAATTTGAGTTGCAAAAGATCTGTCACCTTCTTACATCCTGCTTGGGCACTGTGCACATGTGATGCACAGACATACATACATGCAGGCACACACATTAATAAAAAACAAAAGCAAACCACCACCACCACCACCACCACCAAAACCAAACAAAAAACCAACAGACTAAGACCTAAACTGGAGTACTCTATCACAAGAGTCGTCTACATAGGATGTCTACAAAGACTTCTGAGTTGGATGTGGTGGCCCACACCTGAAATCCCAGCACCATGGAGTCGGAGGCAGGGAGATCACTGTAAGTTTGAGGCCAGCCTGGCCTACTGTGCTACTTAGTGAGTTCAAATCCCGACTAAGAACCATATCAAGATTCCATGTCAAAGGGTCAAGGAAACAAAGAGTCATAAATACTAGGTATGTAGTTCAGTCTCAGAGAACTTGCCTGGCATGTGTGACATCATAGATTTGACTCCACGTACCAGTGGGAATCTCAGGAAAAAAGCTTAACACTGCTCAGAACTTTCTGGAACTCTTTTAATGGTGTGTGTGTGTGTGTGTGTGTGTGTGTGTGTGTGTGTGTGTGTGTATGTGTGTGTGAGAGAGAGAGAGAGAGAGAGAGGCATACCACCTGTGTGATTTTTATTTCTTTTACGTGTATAAATGTTTTATCTGTATGTATGCATGTGCACACATGTACCCACAGAGGTTTGAAGAGGGGGATAGATCCCTTGGAACAGAGTTAACCATGGTTTTGAGCCACCATGTGGGTTCTGGGAACTAAACCCAGGTCCTCTGCAACAGCAGCAGATGCTCCTAACCACTGGGCCACCTCTATAGCCCTTACTGAACATGCTTATTTTTCTGCTCTTCATGACTGCCTCATGCTGGAGCAGAATTCTCTTGATAGGTGTTCTCTCATTTTCTAATGTCTGTGTTCACGTGACCTGTCTTCCTATCCCAGCTGCTCTGTGAAGTACACTCAAGAGATGCCAACAGGCAGGCATGTGGCTATACGCCTGAAACCCAGCAGTCAGGAGGAAGAAACAGGAGTATCTGGAGTCCAAAGTCATCCTTGGCTATATAGTGAGTTCTGGGCCAGCCTGGGCTATATTAGACTCCATTGCAAAAAAACAACAAAAACAGGACATACAATACAAACCTTCTCTAACGCCCTAGCTTTGAAACACAGATGACTATGGTGCATACCTTTTTTTTTTTTTTTTTTTTTTTTTGAAAGACAGGATAAAGTTTTACTTTTAAATGATTACAAGCACAGCAAATAACATGTAACCCATTTGTGAGTTCTAGCATTTAGTAATTGGGGTTAAGATACACTAACAGCAACCTGAACAAGCATATTCACAGTCCTAAATTAGCGAGAATGGACTACTATAAGGCTGGCTGCTGCTTCATAGGAATTACAAATGCTATTTACTACTTTTTCATAGATAACGCCCCTGACCTTTAAGAAAGAAAGTGGGAGAGAAATATTTACTCCCTTTCTTTCTTCAAAGAATTGTGTTTTTTTTTTTCGTATTAGACTAATAAAAGAAAAAACAGGGGGCTGGAGAGATGGCTCAGCGGTTAAGAGCACCCTCTGCTCTTCCAGAGGACCCGGGTTCGATTCCCAGCACCCACATGGCAGCTCACAACTGTCTGTAGTTCTAGTTCCAGGCAAACACCAAGGCAAATAATAAAATAAAAAAAAAGATAAAAAAAAAAAAAAGAAAAAACAACAGCAATACCTGCTGCTTACACAAACACACAGGAAACATATACTCCTTAAAGATATACAAGGTAAAAAGATGAAACTTCAGGTACTTACTAAGTTGTACAAAAAGCTAGGTTAGATACTCTCAAAAAGTGAAGAGACAAACAACAGCACAGAGAAATTTAATGCCTTCTAGAACAGAACTTGAGCTCTGTGGAGGCTTTTCTATTCTGTGAGGGAATCTCCCATGAAACCCACAGAGCAGGTGTTTCAACCTCCTAGCCATTTATGCGGTAGTTTTCATGGATTTCTGGCCGAAAGTCACACACAAAGGCCAAGAGGTTATCCAGGACTTCATCCCTGCTCTGCTGGAAGTAGTTCTGGAGGACGGTCATCTTCTCCTGTGTCTCCTTCTCCATGGGACCCCAGTGCCGCAGCTTCCTTGGCCTTGAACTCCTTCTCCCTCTGCAGCCGGTACTGTTCGATCTCAGCCTGGGCTTCTTCTTTGGCCTGCTTCAGCCTCCGATTCTTCCGCTTGCGGGCCTCGGACACCTTCTGGGCCGCCCGCTTCTCGGCCTGCAGCAGCTGCTGGATGCCCTGCGACTGACTAGCCATGGCTGCGGAAACTCTTGGCCGAAAGAACAGCCTAACTCAACGGCTTAAACACCCGACGGTGCATGCCTTTAATTCTACTACTGGGGAGGCAGAGGTAGAAGCATCTCTGTGAGTTTAAGGCCAGCCTGATCTACATAGCAAATTCAAGAACAGATGTGCAGAGCTACATAATGAGACCCTGTCTTAAGCAGAACAAACCCCACAAGCGATCCCCCACAATCCAGTGTCCCCCACAAGTGACCCCCCACAATCAGTGTCCCCTCTGCTTGGTTGCCCCTTTTTCTCTGTTGCCTTTCGAGGCTTTAACACAGTCATTACGGTCACTCTACCATCTGTCCCTTCTCCAGCCCCTCAGCGGGGCTTCCGTCCCGCCCCCCCACTTCAGTGGATCATGTAAAGATCACCGATGGTCACTGTGCTGCCTGGTTCAAAGGCCACATCTCAGCCTGGATGACTGTGACTTCCTTTGGCCGTGGTTTGTTTTTGGCTTCCAGACCTCATAGTCTGCTGGTTTTGTGCCTTCCCAGTCAATTTCCTATGCTGGTTCCTCTTCTGCTAAAACCGCAACCACTAAATGCTGGAAGGTTCTCACCACTGTACTATCACTGCTCTGCACTTCAAGTCGCCAGAGTGTCCCCTTACTACCCATGTCCAGGCCCTCAGTAGTCACAGGATTCTTTGTTATTGCTACAGTACCGCAGCGCTGGCTTCATGTGAGAGTCGCCTGCTTTGATACTCATCAGGGTCTCTTTACTTTTATTTTTTGACTTTTTTTATTTAAAAGGTTTTTTTTTTAATATACCCACTACTGCCCCCTCTGCTCTTCCCAGTCATCCCCTAGTTATTCCCCCATCCCATCCCCCCATCCATTCCTCAGAGAGGGTAAAGACTCCCAGGGTGAGTTAATACAGTCTGTATATCCAGTTGAGGTAGGACCAAGCTCCCCCTCCAGTGTCAAGGCTGAGTTTCTCTTTAGGGAATGGGCTCCAAGAAGTCAGTTCATGCACCAGGAATAAATTCTGGTCCCACTGCCAGAGGCCCCACAAACTGCCCAAGCCATTCAGCTGTCATCCTCATTCAGAGGGCCTAGTTCAGTGCCATGCAGGTTCCCCAGCTGTCAGTCCAGAGTCAGTGAGCTCCCATTAGCTCAGGTCAGCTGTCTCTGTGGGTTTCCTCAACATGACCATGACCCCCCTCTTTGTTCATATAATCCCTCCTCCCTCTCTTCACCTAGTCTGGGAGCTTGACCCAGTGCTTAGCTGTGGATCTCTGCATCGAGACAGGGTCTCTTTGTATAGCTCATGCTGACAGGAAGATCATGTTCAAGATCAGACTTTTCTAATATGATAAATTTAAGGTCAGCCTAGCTTGTATGAGATCCAGTCTCTGTAAAAAAGAACAGAGCAGGGGCCTGGAGAGATGGCTCAGGGGTTGGAAGCAGTAGCTGCTCTCCCAGAGGACCCAGGTTCGATTCCCAGCACCTACATGGCAGCTCACAACAGTCTATAACTCCTGTTACAGAGGTCTGGCACCTTCATACCAATGCAAATAAAAAAAGCTAAAAAAAAAAAAAAAAAAAGGACAGAATGGTATAAACCAATATAGAAAAGTCTAAGTTCCAGCCTGGCCTGAGTTATGTAATGAGGTCCTCCCCAGCCCCCATCTCAAAGAAAAGAGATTAACTTGGCCTTTGAGATGACTCCGTAGGTAGAGGCGTGGCAGCCAAGCCCTATAATCAGGGTCCAATCCCAGAGAGCTTCAGAGCAGAAGAGTACTCCCCAAAGTTGTCCTTTGTTCCTGTAACAGAGCATCTGAGGCCTGGAGAGATGGCTCAGTGGGTAAGGGCACGGGCCACCAAGCCTGACAACCCGAGTTCAATCCCTGGGACCCACATAGGAAAGAAAGACTGACTCCCATAAATTGTTCTCTAATCTCTACTGGCACACATATCCATACAAATCACCTAAACACACAATAAATATAAATCAATCAATAAAATAAAAATATTTAATTAAAAAATCACAAAGTATCCACAAAAACAAAAAAGGAGGGATGGGGCTGGGGAGATGGCTTTATGGAGATGGCTTTATGTAGAAAAGAGCTTGCTTTCCAAGTATGAAGACTCAACCAAGTTCAGTTCCCCAGCACCCACATAAGACCCCCAGAATGGTTGTGCATGCCTGTAATGCCAGCATTGCGGGGTGGAAGCAAACAGATCCTTACAGCCCACTGACAATTCAGCCTAGCAGAAACAGCAAGCTTCAGGTTCAGAGACTTTGCCTCAAGCCAATAATGTGGAGAGCAATACAAAAAGATGGCCTAAGTCCTACTCCGGCTTCCTTAGGGTTCATATTTATGTACCACAGGCACGCACCACACACATACACACACACACCACCACCACCACCATGCACCACACACATACACGCACACACCACCACCACCACCACCACCATGCACCACACACATACATGCACACACCACCACCATGCACCACACACATACATGCACACACCACCACCATGCACCACACATATACATGCCCACACCACCACCATGCACCACACACATACACACACACACCAC
>PVIH01018238.1:0-39165 GCA_004025045.1 Sigmodon hispidus | reverse complement strand
CAAATAGTATTAAATACCTTGGAGTAACTATAACCAAAGAAGTAGCAGACCTATTTGACAAAAATTTTAAATCATTGAAGAAAGAAATTGAAGAGGATATCAGAAAATGGAAAGCTCTCCCATGTTCCTGGATTGGTAGGATCAACATAGTAAAAATGGCAATTCTACCAAAGGCAATCTACAGATTCAATGCACTGCCCATCAAAATCCAAACACAATATTTTTTGGACCTTTAAAGAACAATACTCAATTTCATTTGGAATAACAGGAGAGCCAGGATTGCCAAAACAATTTTACTCAACAAAAGAACCTCAGGAGGTATCACCATCCCTGACTTCAAGATATACTATAGAGCTACAGTAATAAAAACAGTCTGGTACTGGCATAAAAACAGACTTGTGGACCAATGGAATAGAATTGAGGATCCACACATTAACCCAAAAACCTATGAACACCTGATCTTTGACAAAGAGGCCCAAAACATTCACTGGAAAAAAGATAGTATATTTAACAAATGGTGTTGGCATAGCTGGATGGAAGTATGTAGAAAAATGCAAATAGATCCGAGCCTGTCACCCTGCACAAAACTCAAATCCAAGTGGATCAAAGACCTCAACTTAAACCCAGCCACTTTGAACTTGATAGAAAAGTGGGAAATACACTTCTACAAATTGGCACAGGCGACCACTTCCTAAATATAACACCAGTGGCACAGGCACTAAGACCAACAATCAATAAGTGGGATCTCCTGAAGCTAGGAAGCTTCTGCAAAGCCAAGGACACTGTCAATAAGACAAAACGCCAGCCTACAAAATGGGAAAAGATTTTCACCAACCCTACAAGTGATAGAGGACTGATCTCTAAGATATATAAAGAGCTCAAGAATCTAGAGCCCAAAACCTTGAATAACCCAATTAAAATATGGGGTACAGATCTAAAAAGGGAATTCTCAGCAGAGGAACTACGAATGGCTGAAAGGCACCTGAAAAAGTGCTCTTCATCTTTAGCCATCAGAGAAATGCAAATCAAAACAACTTTGAGATACCACCTAACACCTGTTAGGTTGGCTAAGTTAAAAGGCACAGATGACAGCCTATGTTGGAGAGTATGTGGAACAAGGGGGCACTCCTCCATTTTTGGTGGGAGTGTAAGCTTGTTCAGCCACTTTGGAATGCAATATGGCAGTTTCTCAGAAAATTAAGAATCAATCTCCCCAAGGACCCAGCAATACCACTGCTGGGTGTATACCCTAAAGAGGCACATTCATACTCCAAAGGTATTAATTAGCTCAACTATGTTCATAGCAGCATTATTTGTAATAGCAAGAACCTGGAAACAACCTAGATGTCCCTCAACTGAAGAATGGATTAACAAACTGTGGTACATCTACACAATGGAATAGTACTCAGTAGTAAGAAAAAATGATATCCTAAAATTCGCAGGCAAATGGATGGATTTGGAGAATATCCTCCTGAGCGAGGTATCACAATCTCAGAAAGATAAGCAGGGGATGTACTCACTCATTAGTGGTCTCTAAACAAACAAACAAGAAAAAAAGCCAAGCATGCCCAAGCTGCAAACCACAACCACTGAACAGCTTGGGATCAGAGACACCCTGGACTGACCCTTCGGATCCCACTCCAACTATAGGAACACCTGACTCACTCTTGAGGGAGGGGCGACAAAACTGGATCTGCCAGGAGCGGAGACTGATCTAAGCATTATTGGGTCAGTGGGACCATAGGACTGTCTGCTCCCTGCCCAGGGAGGGGATGGGGAGTTGAGGAGAAGAAAAAATGACCTGATGTGGTGGGAGGGGGAAGGGACTTTGAATAAGGATATACAGGGATGCAAAAAAAAATTCAGAGGGAAAGCTGAACACAAAGTAAATATATGTGTAGCAATCTTATTTGCATTATCACCCTTGATAAGTCATGCTTATGATTTTTATCTTCTTTATAGTTATTGTTAACTTCTCAGCATTTTAAATTTATTTTACTGTTTTTCTTTATAAATACAGAATAAATAAAAAAATAAATTAATACACCAAAAAAAAAAAAAAAAACAACTGAGATGTCTATAGATTTGTAGATACTCTGGTGTACCAGCTTCTGCTGTCATTTAATAAAGATGTTCTAGGAGTTTGTCTTTGTGCTCTTCCCTACTTAGGGATTATCTGTCCCATTATACCCTGCATTTCTACTCACTGAGTCTTGTGAGCCACCCCACCAGGTCCATTTCTTCAGAGGTCTGGAGCCTTTGGTTGACACTGGTATGCAAATGGAGGGGTATCTGATGCCAATCTGCCAGCTAACCAAGACAAATACAAATGCATATCACAGGGAGGAGGGGGATAGATTTGTCTAGGCCAAGCTTACATGTCTGATATGATCACTTTAACTATATGCCACTTTCCAGTTAGGGTTAGGGTTAGGGTTAAGGTTAAGGTTCGGGTTCGGGTTCGGGTTAGGGTTAGGGTTAAATTTTAATTTCCAGTTAAATTTGGGTGGATGGGACGGTGGGGAGGATCTGAAAGGAGTTGAGGGAGGAGGAACCATAATCAGAATATATGTATGGAAAAAAATCTTAGTTCAATAAATTATTTCATTATAACTAAACCTTCATATAGCAATGATATAGCTGTTTCTTTTAGCTTTTCCCCTTTTCTTTTTGGTGTGCTGCTTTCTGCTTATATCAGCAATAAAAAAAACCCAGTTCATGTAGCAACCTATATGTGTATGTTTTCCCTTTTTCTTTATGCTACTAAAGCTGAATATCATATATTAAATATTACAATAAATTGAGGCATATACATATGCTTTGGTATAAATTCTTGCTCACACAGAAACTTTTTTAGAGGGTATCAGTTTGTAATGACACAGGAATCATAGAATCACTACTCACCAGGCATTTCTCATTCAACAGAACCTGATGACATCTCCTCAAATCATCTGGAATAACTCAAATTCAAGAGCTTGGAGCTGCATAATATTTTATGGTAGACACACTTAGTAATGCATCCAGGGATCTACCCTTATAATAGGTATCCATTTACAGTCCAGGCTTTCCTTACCACTCAAAAATACAGTGATAAATGTCCTTACAGCAGATGCCACTGTTTTCAGTGGCCCTTTTTCTGTTTTTTAAACAGGGATAAATTTTATTCAAGAAGGCTTCATCATCACAATCTGATCACATCCCAAAGGTTTCCACCCCAGTACCCTCACTATGGGGATATAATGGCTTCAGCATATAGATCACATCAAAGACAGGGAAAAACATCATCAACAACAAAAAGTGAAGAGACTTAGATTATATTCAGCCTCACAGAGACACCTCTTCAATGGTCTAAAGATAGCCACAAGATAGTGTTTCTTAAAGATTTCATGCATGAATTTTCAGGTAATTCTCCAGATCAAATCTATTATCAGAATCTACTGTTGTGCCGCCACAATTTAACTTGAATAACATTCTTAAAGACTCTATATGCAGATGGATATAGGCACTTTGGGGTTAAGCCTTCATTTAATACTTAGAGTGCCAGCACAAATCCTATCATAATATTGGCTTTTGCATCTTGTTCAGAATGATGCTTGTTTCTGCATCAATTTAATTCACAGCTAGCATGCTAACATCTTAAAGGAAGACAAGCAGCTGATTTCAGCTCTGTATCTCAACGTTCAGTATAAATATTTGCAAGTAACTCTAAAAATCTTAACAGCTATCATTCCTGGAACAGGAACATAGGGCATTCATAGCTTCAAGTACTTTGTACACATCATAAGCAACACATACTCTACAATGAACATTTTTAATATAAAGTCAGATCTCCAAATTGGAATTTCTAGATTGACAGGTTCTGTATATGTGTACCTTCAAAGTAAATATTCTTCCGTCTTGTAAATAACTTAACATTTTCAACTTTTTGTCAGTCTAATGATATAAAGTGGCACTGTACTGCCACACTCAAATTTAGTTTATTTCTCTGTCTTTTGGGAAGGGGCCACTGGATTTGCTTTTCTGATACTTAAATTCTCATTTCTTTTCAACCACGGAATATTAACCCAACTTTCCATTTATCATGTTGAAGAGCACAGGCTCTAGAATGAGTCTGTTCAAAACTCTACCACAAAAATAGCTGTAACCTTGAACAAATGATTTTAGTATCTCTCTATAAAGTGGGAATTATACCAGTACCTCTACTTCATAAGATAGTTTGTGATAATTAAATTAATGTGTATTCAGCACTTTGGAATACTTGATATATATGTGTGTATATATATATATGAATAACTGTATGTTTAATATTAACAAACTAAACAGCCTTTATTCATGCTATTTAGTTTTCACATACTCGTAATTTGAAAGATAAAGATCCATTGCTGGGGGAAGAATTCACAGTAAGTACCATGTAACCACTACTGTTAGTTTTAGAAGTAGTATTGGGAATTCTTCCTTTTATCATTACTGAAAATATTGCTAATGAAAAAAAATTTAGTCTCACTTTGAGACCAACTCAGCATCCTTTTGCCTCATCCTCCCAAGCACTGTGATTATAGGCAGTTGTGCTCTCTCATATAAATCTTTTTCTGTTTACTATACCAAATTCTGTGTACCTTGCATGAAGAATGTCCGGCCTTGTACCAAGTCATTTGCCTTGCTTACCTTTTACCTTTTTCATTTCTTTTTAGTTTCTATCTAGGTGAAAGTAAATGAGAGAAAACCAAAAAGAACAGAGCTGTGAAGTCTAGAATACATTAATCCCAGGGCTTGACCCCTATGCTCTGGTAATAAATCATACTAAAATTTCAGTGATTTCTAATACCAAATGCTTCTTTCTTTCTAATGGATGCTTTGTGTCCACCCTTGGTCAGATGTGACTTTGTTGTTTTCTTCTTCTAGGAACCAGGATAATGAGCAGGCTGTATTTAAACTATTGTTCACCTCATGGCAGTAGGGCAGGCAGATATCTAAAAATCTATTCACAACAGTCAATTCTCCATAAAGGTGTAACAATCCTAAATATGCGGGACTCTAACAAATCATAAAGGAATAGATACACAAATGAATGGAACAGATTTGACTTTAGCAATGGAGCCGTGGGAATATGGCAAACTGGGTTCTGACAATGATCTACATAGCCCATGGGAGAAAGAAAAGTTTGTTTTATTTATTATGCATACATGCATGCCAGAAGAGGGCACAAGATTCCATTATAGATGGTTGTGAGCCACCATATGATTGCTGGAACTCAAACTTAAGACCTTTGGGAAAGTAGCCAGCATTCTTAACCTCTGAGCCGTTTCTCCAGCACCCAAGAAAAGTCTTTTTAAACAGTGTTAGTAGACACACACAGGCAAAAAAATGGACCTCAATCTAAATCTCACACTTGCAGATCAGTTTGCCCTCTCAACCATATTAAATATTCTGACCATGCACACTGGCTAGCTTTAATGATATATTATTATACATTAATACCACACTATAAGCTTCCTAAAGATAAAGTATATTACTCTAGTGAAGCCCTGGCCTAGTTAGATACTGAATGAATATAGAATAAACATGATGACTTTACTGACTTACAGAAGGAAATATTTTAAAACACTTATAGTACAGATATTATCTCTCTACAGACACCTGTAATGTGCTCAGCGAACACGTTTTATTAGTATGCATGCTCTTTTGCTGAGTCTCCAGGAAACCCTGAAGAAGTCCATTAAACAGACATAGTATGAGCTTTAGAAATGCTTCAAGTAGGAAATTTTGGTTTTACTTTAAAAGTAGAAATGTAGATGAGGGGGCTGCTTCAAATGTAAGATACAGCTTATTGCTCAACTCCAATTTGAGAGTGGTAAACTGGAACCTTTGTGGGTTAGAAGCCAATGTTAAGGGGGCAGGATACTGGAGGGTAACCAGAGAACCTGGGTACATGACTACTTAAATTGGCATAAATACTCTTAAAACCTATATTCAACACCATGATTTCGCTCTGGTAAAATGAAATCAAAGGGCTAAAGTCTCCATACAAGCTGAAAAAAAACATGTTTACATAATCTTCTTGGCTAAAGGCAATGTCACAATAATTCTCAAAGGTCAAGGATGGGATAGAGTTTATAACTAAACTCAAGAAACTCTAAACTCAGAAAAGAAATGCTGAACTAGAAACATACTCTGCTCTTCAGAGGATATATGAAACAATAAGGGGAGGGGAGGAAAGGTCTGTAATGTGGATGCTGAGCTAACACTAGAACTACAGGACACTTAAGACTTGGATAACACACCAAACAAAACTAGACAGAATTCAACAAGGATTTATTTATTGGGCTCCTGTGTTTAATAAAGCTTGTTGAACTAATTTTATTAGCCATCACTCCCACACTTCAGATGACTCAGCTCCCTTTACACATATACTCCCACCCTCATAATCCCAACAAATCTACAGAGAGCCCATTCTCTTTTTCAAATTACTCCCTACTCCAACAGCTACCCTGTGGCCCAGAGACGTGGCTTGCTCTCATACTTACATACAAGAAAACTGTTAAACACTGTTAGCTTGTAACAGCAATCAGCTAACTATCAGTAACCAATACCACAAAGCTAATGTATTAACATAGTAGAAGGGTAGGGTGTGTAGCCCAGTGGTAGAACACCTCCTTAGCATACATAAGGCCCTGGGTTGAATCTATAGCTCCCATTTCCCTCTCCATACAAACTAGGAGAAATAGTCACACTGACAAGCTGGGTTCCCAATTGTGATGGATAACCTTGTCAACTTGCCACAATCTATAGTTACCTGGGTAGAAAGTCTCAATGAGAGACTGTTTACATTAGACTGGCCTATGGGTATACCCTTGAGGTGATTGCCTTAACTGATGTGAGAAGATCCTATTGTGAGTAGCAACATCATTTCCTAGGCAGGGGGGGCCTGAGCTATTTAAGAGTGGAGAAACTGAGTAAGCACAAAGGAGTATGTACACATCTATTTCTCTGGGCTCTTCACCATGGATATGACATGACCAACCATTTCAAATTCTTGCTATTTTGACTTCCTTGTTATGATGAGCTGCAACCTGGATTTGTGAGCTAAAATAAATGATTTCTCCCTTAGTTGCTTCTTGTCAAGAGTATTTTATCACAGAAACAGAAATGGAACAAGAACATCAACTGTGGCATTACTGTAAGAAGGTAGAAACTTTAGGAGGTGGGCCTTAACAAATGGAAGTTAGGTCACTGAAACACGATTGTGGGATATTTGTACACTGTGTGAAAATGTATTGATGTGATTGGCATAATAAAGAGCTGAATGGCCAAGAGGATAGGTGGGACTTCCATGGAAAGAGAAGAGGAGGAGGAGGAGGAGGAGGAGGAGGAGGAATCTAGGTGCACAAATTATGCCAGTGAGATGCTATTGAGACACGAAAGAGGTCAGACATATAATACAGAACAGAAGTAACTAAGCCATGTGGAAAAATGCAGATTAATAAAAGTAGGTTAATTTAAGTTATAAGAGTTAGTGGGACAAACCTAAGCTAATAAGCAAGCTTTCATAATCAATAATCAGCTTCACAGTCATTATTTGTAGGCTGGTGTTCTCAACAAGAAAGTATTAGCACAGCCTCCTCTCCTCTTTTGTCTTGATTCCTAGCAGCCAAGATGTAAACAACTCTATTGTTATATGCTCCTCTCAGGATGTACTGTGCTGTCATGGACCCACAGCAATGGGGCTGTGAGTATGGGTTAAAAAGCTCTGAAACTATGAGTCCAAATTGTCATAGTAACAGAGGTAACTAATAGGAGCCAGATAAAAGAATAAAGTCCATTTAAAGTAAAGCAAAGACATGCAATGTAAAATTTTATTCCTTAAGCTTCCAAATCCAGCCATGCCCAAATCCAGAACAACTTCCTAGAATTTTTAATTATTTGAGCAATGTATTCTCATTTCTGTTTTAAGGCTTCTGAGGTGAGTTTATGTCATTTGCAACAAGTAATTCTGTCTACATAGTGAATTAAACACTGGGAAAACATTATTTGCTATGTTAGGGCAAAATGGGATCAGTAAGAGGCCTATACAGGCCTTCCTCTATAATCAAATAAATAGTCACCCCAAATGCCATCACAGAACTTACTTACATCCAACAATAAACAGAGGTAGAGGCAGAGATACATGGCTGTGCACTGAGCTGAGCTCCTGGTCCAGCTGAGAGCAGGGAAGGAAAGTCTATATGAGCAAGGGGATAGGGCTTTTGAGGAAAATTCGTACAGTGATGGCTGGCTGGAGCTCTTGGGAGCTCATGAATCAATAACAGCCACTGGGGAACCATCAGGAAAAGGAACTAGGCCCTCCAAGGATAGGCAGCTGTCCACTGACATGGGAAGTATGTGGAGCCTCCAGGGGAGGGATCAGACTGTGTTTCTGAGCATGGACTGGCACTTCAGAGCCCATTCCCTGCAGAGGAACACCTAACCCAGTCTTGTTATTAGGATGAGGAAATCGGACCTGCCTGGAGTAGATGCTGAGCTGATCCACCTTGGGACTTCTTGCCCTTTAGGGGGAGGGGACGGGGACAAGGGACAGGGGACAGGGAGAAGGCAGGCTGAAGGCTAATCGGGAGAGATTGGGAGGAGGAAGGGAGAGCAAGGGGATACATGGAAAAAAGACTTTATTTTTCAAAAAAATAAAATAAAAAAAAAGAGAAGTACAATTGTCTCAATGTCAATGCAAGCCAGAGCCAACAGTAAGGCAGAATACATACATGCCGGGTAATAACACTAACATTTAACAGTCTGCAATCCAATTCCCACTGTGTTTGTGGGGGGGTCACACAGATGAATGTCAACATCCACACATCTCAAAGGATGGCACAGAGAGTACACGTTCTCTTTCTTCTACTTACTCTAAAACTAAAGAGTAAGTACTTTATTAGCGGAGGTCCCTGGTTCTACTATTAGTTCCTTATGGTCCAACTTCCACAAAGGGTAGTCACAGAAAGACATAAAAACTTGACATTGATACCCTGTTCAAAATTCTCCAGTGTCTACAGGTAGGGTTGAAATCTCTTATTTTGATACCTCAAACCCAAGTGTTAGCTCTTCAACACCTGACAGTCTTTAGCCCTCATAAAAATCCACTAGGTATTCCTCACATTTTTGGGCCTGTACATACACACATACAGGCTCTCTTCTGTGAAGCCTTCCTTGACTGCAAATTACCAATTTCCTTTCCCCAGAGAGGTGGGAGGCTTCAATACTATCTACCTTTGGTGCCCCCCCGCCATTCTGTGCCTTGCTCAGTTCTGAGAGGGTAAAGTATAGCTGAAATACTAAGAGGAGGCTAGTACAAACGCTGAAAATACGTGACTAGACATGAGTACTGACTATTATTATATATGCTGGTAAAGAAAAACAAAAATTGAAAACCCCCAACGTAGGCTTTCTCCATGTGTGTGACAGGTGTGTATATTTGTCTGTTTATAGGGTTCCTAGCAGTGGGATCCAGTACCTGTCCCTGGTACTTGAGCTGGCTTTTGGGAACCTATTCCCCATGCTGGGTTGCCTTGCCCATCTTGATACAGAGGAAGGAGCTTTGTCCTGCCTCAACGTGGTGTGCCATACTGTGTTGACTCTCATGGGACATCTGCCCCTTTCTGAATGGACACAGAGCAGAAGTGAATGGAAAGGGGTAGAATGGAGGTGGTGGAGGGAACAGGAGGAGGAGGAAGGGGAAACTGTGGTCATTATGTAAAAATCAATAAAAAATATTTAATAATTTTTTTAAATCTCAAAATTTATCCACTGTGCTAGAATCTTGCTCCAGTGACCACCTTTAAAATATTAAAAGGGAATGGTAAAGGACAGTGTTTTGAGCTGAACATGTATTTATTATGTGTATATTGTATGTACCCTAGCATGTTCATGGAGATCAGAGGAAAGATGTTCTCCCCTTCCACTACCTGGGTCCTGAGAATGTAACTCATGTTGTCAGGAGTGGTGACAAGCAATCCTGACCCATTGAGCCATCTTGCCAGCCCATAGATATATTTTAAAGTGACAATTCTAACATTTACTTTAAAATGATTGTATCTATAATAAACGCTATCAGTTTGCAACATATTCTCCTTTCCTCCTTCCCTCCCTCCCTCAAATGACTCCCCCCATTAGGTAAAGCAAGATGTAAACAGTACTATCTCCTTGCCTGTGTGTGTGCTTGTTCACCAAATGCATACACCTGGTACCTGAGGAGGCCAAAGGAGGGTGTCAGATACCCCAAAGTTACAAAGGGTACTGGGAATTGAACTTGGGTCCTCCTGAAGAACAACTATCTTTCCTGTCCCAAGAGTTTACATTTTCAGTGGCAGTCTCTAAACCACTTGAAGTTTATATACCAGATTTTCACAAAAGCTATCTTTTAAACTAACACTCAAGGAGAGAGAGTGAACATGAGCTGCTGCAGTAGCTGCCTCTTGGTTTACCTACCTCATTGACCAGAGGTATGCAATCTTCATTTTTTCTTTTTGTGCTGATTAGCTCCTCCCCCTCTAGTTTCACAAACATGAGTCAGGAACTGCATGCTCCAGGCAATTGCTTCATTCCAGATCACTCATCTTAGATATTTCCAAACTTACAGGAACTGTGCCAAGTCACCTAACTTCCATCAAACGACTTTAATCACTCTCCTAAGCGATTTCAATGTTTTGTTATGAATCAATCCTTGTAGTAAGAATGGGGGGTTACTAAGATGGCAATATTTAGTTTGGCATTATGTTAGCTTATGGAAGACATTCAAATTCAAGGGAGATATCAGCTCCCCACTGGTCAATTCCTGAAGCCTGGGTATCCATAGAATACTGGACATAGAATACATAGAAAGTTTTCAGTAGAACAGCAACAATGTAGAAGCCATTATTTCATCCTTGCATTTGCCATACCGACTTCTAAGAACAGAGACATTGTATACCACTCTATTTTTTTTTCTTCTCAGAAATGCTCAGGCTGGGCTAGAACTCATGATTCTCCTCCTCTGCCTCCATAGCACCTTTAAGCTCTTGATTTTAGGTCTCCAAAGGATCTTCTAGCAGTTCACAATGAATTTTGGTGAGGAATATAAAAACATAAAGGGTCATGACACTCCTGAAATTTTTGTGTTAGTTTTTCTCAAGAGAGGACAAGATATTTGGCCTTTATAATGGGTCTACATCTACTTCTTGTGTTTTATGAACATTAATTGTAATCTCTTCATCTTTTGTGAGACAGATGTCACACTACTACTAATTAGCAGTCACATCTGAACATAAGTAACAAGCTAGCCATAGTGGTGTGTACCCACAGAACTCCATCTACTTGAGAGGCTAAGGCAGGAGAATCACTTGAACCTAGGAGTTTCAGACCAGCCTCGGGAATATCGTGACACCTTGAGTCTTACAATTCTTTAGTTCATTTAAAATATAAGCAAAGCACAAATGACAAGGACATCATGGCAGAACTAAACTTGGAAAACTATTTAAGGAAACAGCCAATTTGAGTTTCACACTTTAACACAGTAAGGGAACAGAATTTCCATGTGTTCTTCACAGCAATCTGGTAGAGCTAAAGCATTCATCTCCACACTCCAGCTTGGCCCTGAGAAAAGACACGGAGTATTTATGACAGCTGTCAGCTCACAAGAAGGATGACCTCCATTAGATTTGTCATGCTTCTTTCACTGTGGGATGAAGATCCCACTAGATGATATTTTAGATCATATGAAGGTTCAAAAATAATTTTAGAGCTCTTCCCTACAAAGGTTACTGCAGCCCTCTATTTGTGAGTGGAGGAGTCAAGGATGTTTCTATTTCAGAATGACTTAGATGTTTTTATCTGACACTAGATTAAAACTGTACTGAAAAAGGCATAGCAAAAGCCTGCCTCTTTGTTGCACCCCAAAAGCTACAGTAGGAGGTGTAGTGGGATTAGGTTGGTACGTTATAAATATTTGTCCCTCCTACTGGTTTAATAAAAAGCTGATTAGCCAGAGGCAGACAGAAAGTGTGGGCAGGGCTACCTAAGAAAACTCTGAGAACATCTCAGAGCAAAGCAGACAGGCCACAGAGATACCAGGAGATGCAGAGGAAAGAAGTTGAAATATTGCTGAGAAAAGATACGGAGCCACATGGCAGAGCAGAATCATGGGTTGAGTTAAGATGAAGGAGTTAGCAAATTATATACCTGGGCCCTAGGTCAATCAGCGTAAAATTAAGTGTCTGTATATTTCTGTTGGAAGGCCGACTGCTGGACTGCCAGACTGCTGGTCAAATCTCTGGTCTAGGCCTGGAAGTCTGGGCCAGAAACCTAGTACAATGAGGAGGTGGCAGAACACAGGGCCCTAAAACTGTACAGGGAAGGAAAAAAAACATTCCCACACAGTACCTCCTTTCTTGAAACTATAACAAGACAACTATCTCACACATGGTCCCTGCATGACCATAGACTAACATTATTTCTGTCTTTTATTCTGCCTAGTGTATTTTTAGAAAAAGATAAAAAGATTTTGTTAATTTATATATATATATATACATATATATATATATGTTATACTTATGTGAATGAAGGTGCCTGTGCAATCTTGAAGAGGGTATTGGACCTCATGGAACTTGAGTTACAGGTGGTTGTGAGTCATCTGACATGGGTGCTGGAAATCAAACTCAGGTCCTCTACAAAAGCAAGGGCTGCTCTTAACTACAGATCCATTTCCCCAGGTCCCTTCTTTGTGTGCATTTGTGTATGTATATGCATGGGAAGACCATAGGTCACATCAGATTCCTTAAGGAGCTCCTAAAAGAGTTTTATCTACCTTTTTTCAGACAGGGCCTCCCAATGGGACCTAGGTCTCACTTATTAGATCAGGGTAACTAGTCAGCAAGTCCTAAGAACACTACTACCTTGGCCTCCCAAGTGCTAAGGTTACAAGTGTGTGTGTGTCCACACTCTGATTTTTATGAGTGCTAAGGATCAAACCCAGGTCCTAATGCTTGCATGCAATCACACCAAATAAGCTGTGGTAGGACTACTTTCTGTATGAGATTCTGTAAATAAAGAGCTGTTTTCATCTGTGTAGAGCACTGTAGAAGTGGGTAGAGTAATCAGAGTAGAGACAGGTAGAAGGAGGGTGGAGTCAGTCAGTCTCCATCCAGCCTCCAAAGAAGAAACATGTAAGGTGAGCTATGGCCACAGGCCATGGGCCACGTGGCAGGTAGATTACTAAAAATGGGTTCAATTAAGATGAAAGAGATAGCTAGTAATGTACCTGAGACATAAGCCAAACAGTATGAAATTAACATAAGCATCTGATTCATTTCTTTGGGGGATAAAAACCGCCATGGGCAAGGTCAGACCTCTGGCCCAAACGAGGCTGGAAATAATTTACAACATAAGCTATCTCCCCTGAACCCAGTGTTGCCCAGAATGATGGTGATAGTCCTTGGAGAAGTGTGCTTTGGTCACAGTAAAGAGAAATTCTGGAAGAGGACTGAGGATGCAGTGAGAAAATGGGTGGAGAATCTAGTACAGGAGGTAGAGAATGGCAAGACTAGTGTCTTAGAAAAAAAGGTAGTGATAACAATATAAAGGAGCAGAAGTGGGCAGGTTTGAAAGATGTTTAGGAGGTAAACAGTTTTCTAATTAAGGGAATGCAGTTGGGACAGGAAAAAGCATAATCTCAAATAGCTCTTATGTTCTCAAATTGGGGGTCCAAATGAGCAATGGTACCCTGACTTACAAGGAAAGGTGTGGTGATATTTTGTATATCCTCTAAGAAATAAAGCTTACCTGAAAAACAGAGGACAGGGGCTGGAGAGATGGCTCAGCGGTTGAGAGCACTGACTGTTCTTCCGGAGGACCTGAGTTCGATTCCCAGCATGTACATGGCAGCTTACAACTGTGTGTAATTCCAAGATCTGACGCCCTTACACAATTATGCATGCAGGCAAAACACCAATTCACATAAAATAGAAATAAATAAATTTTTTTTAAAAAGAAAGAAAGAAAAACAGAGGACAGCGCCAGCCAGAAAGTTAGTTAGCCATAGAGGCCAAGCAGTAGTGAAACACACCTTTTAATACTAGAACTTGGGAGGTAGAGATTCATCTGGATCTGTGAGCTCAAGGCCAGCCTGGCCTACATGAGATTAATTCAGTATAAAAGATAAAAGAGAGCCAGGCAGTGGTGACACATACCTTCAATCTTGACACTAGGCAGGTTAAGACAGGAAGTGATCTGGCTAGGCAGAGAAAGGAATATAAGGAGGGACGAAACAGGAATTCAGAGCTGCATCCCTTCCCTTCCCTTTCAGCTGAGGTTTCGTGGAGACAGGATCTATCCTTTAGGCTGAGGAGCTGGTGAAGACAGAAGTGGCTGTGGCTTGTTTCTGTCTTTCTGATCTTTCAGTATTTACTCCAATATCTGGTTTCGAGTCTTTATTATAAGACCAATTAGAATTCATGCAACAGAAAGGCTTGCTGGAAAGAATGAAAAATTGGTAATGGTTCCCTCTTACCTTTTGTTGGGTCTCAATTTAGCCTAGACTGGTCTGGAACTGATCATCGTCTTCCCTCAGCCTCCTGGGTGCTAGAATTCCATGTGTGTGCCACCATGCTTAGACAGGTATGACTTTTAAAGTAAGTGTGTGTGTGTGTGTGTGTGTGTGTGTGTGTGTGTGTGTGTGTGTGTGTGAGAGAGAGAGAGAGAGAGAGAGAGAGAGAGAGAGAGAGAGAGAGAGAGATTGAGAGGAATGCCTATGTGCAAGTGTGTGGAGGCATCTCCATCTTTTGAACATTAGAATTATAAACAGATTGGGTGGTGGCACACACCTTTAAACCCCAACTGCCTTTAATCATTTGGGGAAAGGAAAGACAGGTAAGGTGGATGCCTGAGTTCAGGGCCAGCGTAGTATACAAAGTAAGTTCCAGGACAGCCAGGGATACACAGAGAAACCTTGTCTCAAAAAACAAACAAAAAATTACAAACAGGCTGCTATGCCCTCTCAAGATTTACATGTGTTCTAAGGGATTTGAAGTCTGGTTCTCACAGTGCACTGTAAGGATTCCTGGCATTCCACGTAGCTGAGCCACCTCTGGCCCAGGTGGGATGCACCTTGCACGGAGGCACGCCCCTGGGCGTGGCTACGTAAACCCTGCATAGGGAAGCACCTCCCTGGACCCATGAAGCATACTGTGCACGCCCCTACCCTTAAAAGCGACTTCGAGCATGTGCTCTGGCCTTTTCTTCTCTGTCTCCTGACTTCTGTCTTGCTCCTCTGTTTCTTCACCCGCCTGGGACTCTTCTCTTAAATAAACTCTAGTGTGTGGCCTTGTTAGTGTGTACTTGCTGTCGCGCAGAACTAACATGCACCAACTCCCTTAACTATTGCTCATGGACATAGATGCAAAGTATACAAGTCAGTGGAGCCTGTTAAGTATTTAGTAGGATGCCACTGGTAGTGAAAAAGGGGACAGTAGCATGAGGGTTAGCCAGTATCTTGGTAGGTGACAAGAGGAACTCAGTGTAAGTATGATGGTTAAGAAGGGGAAGGATGTAAACAGATTAACAATGGAGTTAGTAACAATGGAAGATCTCTCACAGCTCTGAGCAAGAGGTCCAGAGAGGGAGCTGGCAATCAATCAGGAAGCAGAGATAAGATGCTTCAGTCATCTTATTCATTAGAAAGTCTCCCCATTGAAGATGGGCTGAGAAAACAGAAGGAATCAAAGGTGATTTCTAAATTATGCTTAAATTCCACTCATTAATTTAGCCTTAAAAGAACTAATAATAGCCTCTTATGGTTTTCTGTGAAAAAAAAAAAAAAAGCCAAATTCCTTTCCATTCATGCTGGCCTTGAACTCATTAAGTAGCTGAGGATGACCTTGAACTCTTGATCCTCCTATCTGGACCTCCCAAGTGCTAAGATTTACAGGTGTACTATCATACCTAGTTTATGCAGTACTGGGGATTGAACACAGAGCTTTGGGCAGGAACTCTACCAGCTGAGTCACACCCCTCTCCTCCTACTGTTCTCTACCCTTGTTTCAATCCTTATCACATCCTTCTCTATCTTCTTGGGTAGACTTGCTGCTCTTGTCTCAATCTTCAGTTTATAAGTTTTGCCTGCTTTCCTACCATACATAGTTAAGGATTTAAACTTTTCTAATATTTATTTATGGCTCAACTCCATTTTAATTGAATTCCATACATTTTTATTCAGACTTTTTACTGTGATTCAGTGCTATTTCATCATTCCCATTATAATTTCTTTTTCAGTCAAACATGGTAGGGTACATGCCTGTAATCCAGACTTGGAAAACAGAGACAAGGGGATCAGGAGTTCAAGGTCATTTTCAACCTAGCTAAGTTTCCAACTTGTGGGAAAGAAGCTAGAGCCATGTGTATGTAGGAGCACGCCTTTAATCCTAGCACTGGAAAGGCAGGGGCTGGAAGATCTTGGAGTTTGAAGCCACCCTGGTCTACAGTGAAGTTTAAGCAGTGAAAGACAGAAGGCTGGTAAAGATGTAATTGAATGAGGGGCATGTTCCAGCCCCAGTAAGCAGCAGAACTTGGAAGCTTCAGCCACATGGTTTGGGCTTTAGAGTTAAGGATAAAAGAAAGAAGTCATGGAATAAAACCATTGAGACCAGGCATGTGCCAGTGTTATCCCTGAATGGAGGCCTAATAGAGGGGTCACTGTGTGAAGCTGTGAAGTTAAAGCCTGGATTGCCTTGGAGAATTCAAGATGTTAGAAATGCCAGAGCCCTAAGCTGCTAACAGGGAGTGGAACCAACCCACAAGAGAGAAGAATGATGCAGTCAAGATGTACAACTCTCAGCTTCAGCACCACTTCTGCCTGCACACCACCATGCTCCCTACCAAGATGATAACTGATTGAACCTCTGAAACTGTGAGGTACCACAACTAAATGTTTTCATTTATAAGAGTTGCCATAGTCATGGTGACTCTTCACATCAAGAAAAACCCTCACTAAGACAGACCTGAAGTTCTCTGATCAGGCTAGGTGAGCTGGCTAGCAAACCAACATGATCTGTTTGTTTATACCTTCCCAGTGCTGGGATTATAAGTATGTTTATCACTACATCTGGTTTTTACATGAGTGCTAGAAACTAAATCCAGGCCCTTATGATTGCATGGCAAGGACTTTACAACTGAGCCATGTTCTCACCCCTCCATTTATATCATTATAACTGTAATTCTTAATCTCTTGACTTAAAAGACATTACAGTTCCTTTACTGTCCCTTCTAAGGCAATAGAGGAGTCAAAACACTTTAACACCAGGCTTTTCTGTCTTCAGTCATACTGCTTCCTAGATTTAATTATATTATTATTAACTCTTCTATAATTAGTCTTTACTACTGCTATCTATTCCATATGCCATATTCTATTTATGTTATTCTTTTCATTCTAAATTCCACTGCCATTAGTCATAATGTTGTTTCTGACCTAGTCTCATTTCTGAGTTATCAAACCCAATACTTTCTAACTGTAGTGAACACTGATTTGGTTAATATTTTCTGGTTCCTAATCTCTTATCACTACTTCATACTTCACACATATTAAGGAGCATTCAAATAGAGTCTTTACTGAAGAAATATTAAAAATAAACATTTTATATGGACTAAAATAAATCTAGAAATTCCTTTCTAAAAGTCAATAGATTTCTGAAGAGACTCCTCAGAATGTACATTCATAAAATGAAACTTGCTAAATAACCCTTTTATAGATATAGGTCTTTCCTTTTGCCATAAAAATTCAAATAATGCATAGTAGCCAAGTATTCTATATCTGGCAAATAACAGATGAAAAAAGTTCTTTTCCTTTACAGATAAAGTAAAGGAATTAGTGAACATGCTAGACGATATACATAAACTATTGATTTGAAAGGAAGACTAATGATCAGTTGGCATACTTATGAAAGATTTTTAAACAGTGAAACCAATATTAACTGATCTCAACTTAAGAATCAAATAAAAGAGCTCAGAGCTTATAAGAACTGACTTCAAAAATGTGTCATCAACATGCACAAACCTACAGAAGATGCCTTGGTATAGCAGAATATACAGAAACCTGGCTCACTTTTTTTCATTATGATAAAAATTACAGAACACAGGTGACCTACCTATTATCACTCTGAAAACATAACAAGGCCCTAAATAAGTTAGACCTCTACACTGTGAATAGCTATTTTGGCAGGATGGGTACAGGGACGTGCTGGGCAAAGAGGTGTGCATTGTCTACTTGCAGATTCACAGACTTGACCAGCTGAACTGCCTGGAGTATTCTGATTATCCAGAGGAAAAGAGAGAAAACATGAGGGCCTTTCACTGACTACCTCCAAAATAAATACAACTAAAAGATTAGACAACTAGTTTTTAATCATTAAAATGCTCTGGAGGAAAGTCCAACCCTGCAGCTTTAGTGAGAAGACAGTTGTTTTGCTCCTGAGCAAAGGCAAGCCTGGACCAATAAGCTGTGCCATTAGGATGGCAGAGAACCCACCAGGAGTATTTTTTCAACAAGGACTGGACTGGAGGATACCTTTAATGTGCCTGAGACATTGCTTGAGGTACAGGAAGGAAACAAAATGAAGTCTCTGTCCTTAGGATATGACTGAACCAAAAGAACACATTATTATGACCAAAGACCAGAAAGCAATTAGTGGTGGTACCAAGCCTACCAGGAAAGGGAGCATCTTGGCCCAGAATGGTCATGAAAGAACTGAGTGATAACATGTGACCTATATCAAAAGCACCCACTACTTACTGATCTCACACAATGTCCCAGGAAGTACACTAGACATTCATTTTTCTTCATAACCCAAACCTCATCTGACAGTTGAAGGTGTGTTAACTCAGAAAGGATAAACAGCTAGACATGGTAATGTACAATTTTAACCCTAGCACCCAGGAGGCAAAGACATGTAGATCTCTGTCAATTTGAGGCCAGCCAGGACTACACAGTGAAAACCTGTCCAAAAAAGAAAAAGGAAAGGATGAGCAAAGGTTACACATGTTGCTCAAGGCAGAATTGGGTACTCAAACCCTGGTCTGACCAAAAAAAAAAAAAAGGATTTCCTTGGTTTTCTTGCTTTGTTTTTCTTTTTAAAGATAGAGTTTCTCTTGCATAGCCTTGGCTGTCCTAGCCTTGTAGACCAGGCTGGCCTCAAACACAGAGATCCACCAGTCTCTGCCTCCTGAGTGATATGGTTACAGGTGTGCACCATCACCACCTGGCTAAAAAAGCTAAGTTTTATCCGCTCTGCTTACAGTCCTATCACAGTAATGAAGGGAAAAAGTTTTCAACTGGGATTTAAAAAAATTTTATAGTTGTAATTCTTAGAATGTTAATCTGCAATTACATTCTGAGAATAAAAGCAAAAAGTAACCTCATTTTGTTTCTTTTGTTGTTGTTGCTTTTATGCGCATTAGTGTTTTGTCATGGGTGTCTGGTTCCCTGAAACTGAAATTGCAGACAGTTGTGGGCCACTGTGTGGTTGCTGGGAATTGAACCCGGGTCCTCTGGAAGAGCAATCAGTGCTCTTAACTGTTGAGCCATCTCTCTAGCTCCAGCTTTTTTTGTTTTGTTCTGATGAAAAACTAACCTCCTTTTATCTGCCCATAACTCCCTCTTCATCCAACCAGAATGTCATTTCTTGCAGAATGCCTTCTTAGCCAAAAATGGCTTGGCTGGAGGTGAGGATGGGGGTGGGAATGCTTTTCTCTAAAGGTCTCCAGATAAACACTACAATCCTTTATGAGCAATCTCCAAGGCCAATAAGTTTTGGAAACCCAAGTGTTTCTTCTAAATTTACAGAAAGTTCTTTTGGTGGCAAAAGATAAGTTGATCTAAAGTAAAACTCTTTTGTAGTCTTTACTTCATTTAGTGTGAATGTTCACATTCTGATGCAGAAATAATAATGAATATAACTAAAGGATACTGTCTGTAGTCCTGTGGCTATTATAATGTGTGTACACATGTGACTTATTAAAATCCAGAAAATTTTGGCTTGCAAGCCACACTTGGCCCCAGAATGTTTCAAACAAGGGACACTGAACTTACACTTTATTCATAAACTTCAATGTAGAACACTGAGAATGCCAGGTAAACTTTTATACCACTGAGCCACACCACCAGCAGCACCATTCATTCATTTTATGTAGGCACAACATTTGTACCATGTCTTGAATATAAAAGCGACACAAGAAATATTTCCTGAGAGAGAAGCCAAGGTTGAGAAATCAGCTAAGAATTTTAAAAAGAATGGTTAATGGTTTGGAAATGACCCCTGGTCTCCAACTTGTAGGTCAAGCCTCAAACCACCAACTGCTACTTCCTTCTTTGACCCTGAAAGCCCTAAAAATAGCTGCTGTTGATTGAAGGCAAGGCATATAGCTGATGCCTTCACTGGAAACAAAAATAGCTCAGTGGTCTTACACTGGGTACTCACACATAACTTTTGACAAGTACAAAGCATAGCAGGCATATTCATACCTGAGACCACATGCTCAGCTTTACAGCTGTTCAGCCTAATGCTAATGCTACGTGCTCAGAAGTTTTGCTAGCTCTAAAGCAGCAACCAGAGTGGGTCATAGGGCTCTCTCGGGTAGATGTATGTCTAAGAAGGTAATTCATGGGAGAGACAGTAGCAATTCTCCACACTCAGTCAGATGCAAGCCTTAGGATATTTTTTCACTTCTGTCTACTGTCCCCAGAGCAGAGTTCACTGTTTTTACTCAGTGTGCTCTGTTCAACCTAACACACCTCTTTCATCCAAAAAGAAGCCGTTAGGAAGTACATGGGACATGGGTGGGAAGAGGTCTGATTTTGGGGGGAAAAGGGTCCAAGAACTCTGCAAAGCAGTTGTTCCAAGACCAGAAAGCCTGACCTGTGAGTAAGGAGAATAGGAATGAGGAAGGCCAATACCTGGTTAGCAAGGACTGGATTAAAGTAGAAAACCTCTTAAGTAACTGCAAGCTCTCAGGTCCCAAGAGGGGGGAGAGGCCTGGGGGAGAATGACCTATGGGCAGTTAAGGGCATCCTCTTGGGCTGGTCTCTGTTTACCTGGTAACATAGGATGGTTTGCTGCACCAGCCTCGCGTACCCGTCCAGGCGGACCCCGGAATTACTCCTGCTCCGCATCTCGCCCACGCTCACGAGCCGGGCGCCGAATCAGCCCGGTGGTGTCCGCCAAAGTTGCAGTCTCCACGCCGGCCCAATCCTCAAACACTCAGCTTCAGTGAATTCTCTGAACAGGGCAGGGCGGGAGGAGGTCAGGACTTTTCAAAATCCTAGACCCAGAGCAAGACTTGCAAGGCAAGCCAACCAGAGTTTCGCAGCGCTGGGCGGTGCGGGGGAGGAGACGGGGTGGCACTATCGCGGCTCCGCCTCTACCAAGCTCGCAGCTGCCTAGACGGTTTCTAGTTTCGACCGGTCCAAGCAGGACAAACCTGTGATTGGGAATTCGGCGATAGAAACGACTTTGCCATACTGCTTTGTTTTCGGGGCTTTATGAGCTGGCTCCAGGTTGCCTGGATGCCCTCCCGAACTATACGCGGCTCCGCCTTCCGCGTGGAGCGGAACTCTCCAAGTTTCCACCTAAGGGGGGGTGGGGTGCGGAGCAAGGCCCACGGGTGCCACGGAAAGCCGGGCTCTGAGCGTAGAATTAAGTTTTGTCATTGAGTTTTCTCCTACCTGAACGGGATTCCAACCGCGGCAGAAGCTAAAGGAACGGAGTCCCGCGCTCGTGGCCACTTGGATGCCAGGGCTACCCCTCGGAGCGGCTAGCGATACGGAGTGGAAGCCGTGGAGTCCCGCCCTAAAGGCGCGCGTGCGTTAGGGGGCGGCACCCTCTGCTCTCAGCCCCGCCCCCGGTCCACCTCCGCCCGGAGCAGAATCCTGCCTGATGGGGGAGGAAAATGGGGCAGCCCACGGGAGGCACGGAGAACCTGGATCCGGGCAGAGAACAAGTTGGCTTTCTGGGTTGGCAGTGACAAGATCTTCCGAGCGGGCCACCAAACCCATCTGAGACCTTGGCATCCTTCCAATGACCCGGCCCTGGCCCAAGCCTCAACCTGAGAACAGAATCCCAGAAGTATAGCCCAGCAAAGAAACCTAAAGAGGAGGCCTAAACACTCTCTTCCTTGTACACTTCTGGCACCCTTGGCCTCAGCTCACTTACAGTAGTATAATTTGAAACTTTGCATTTATTAGTTGTCGAGGTCGCTAATTAACTACAGGGTATGCTCTTTGATCTAGTCTCCATTGTCCACCAAAATCTGGGCCACTTTTGAATTCAACTGGGTAGCTATGCTAATGTAATTGCTTCTACAAGTACTTTGCTATTCTACACTTTGACCCATTTCATTGTCTGAAACCTATCTTTGCCTTAAGGACTCCGTCTTCTCTGCTCCTATTAGGTTTCCCCATTTTCTGGATTCCTACAGCAATTTCTTTAGTAAAGATAAGACAAATGAATCGGTTCAAAGTGCACTTTATTCCAGTTTTTTTTTGTTTGAATTTTAATGTTTTTATCTGTTGGAATAGACTTCAAACCCTGTAGAGTGATGAGGTCAACAGCACTTAGCACATTCTTGGCTCACAGAATAGCACTTCAATCAGCTATTTCCATCACTATTTTGGAAATAATGTATTGTCTTTTGTCATTTACATTTTCAACTGAGGCATATTTTTCTAACTGCATTATGGATTGCTTACTGAGATAGCCTGATGTCTCCCACCATGCCTGGCACAGTGTTGAATAAACGTGTTTAGGGCTCAATATTGATTGAAAGAAAATGAGGCCTGCTGTTTGAGTCCCCTTATGACTGGTTCTTAACTAAAACACTTAACCTCTTATCAGTTCACATACTTTTTTGTTTTTTCTTGAGATAGTCTTGTAGTAATCTTGTCATGGAGTCCAGTCTGGACTCCATGACAGTATATATCCAAGACTAGCCACAGACTCATAGCAATATTCTTTTTCTCAGCATACGAATTGCTGTGATAATAAGTGTGCACCACCACATCCACATCCAGCTCACATATTTTTAGGTGCTGTTTTCAAGCCTCGGTGCATGTATTTCTTGGATGTTGTACAGTCCCTCACACCTCCCACCCTCCCTTCCCTTTTCTCAACTCTCTTACATTTGTTTTTATGCTGGATCTTGAGTTATGAAGCAGTGCATGGTGGATTCCCATGCAGGATTTGTTGTGGTCTGGGGAATAAATAATACTAAACATTAAATTATCAAAATTGAATCCCTTTAGGATTCAATATCTATTACAAATCTATTAGAGCTTTCATAGATTCTTCTGTATCTAAAAGTAGATATCATTGCTTATTTTTATGAAGGCTTGTGTGCTCATTGGAAGCTGCTTAAGAAATTATTTTAGGGGTCAGCATCCAAACTGGAGATTTCATGTCTTTTGACTCTAAAGTAAAGCACCCCATCTCTGCCTAGAGAGGGTCCATTCTTAATCCACTTGCTGAAACTAAGCAATTACCCAAATTGTTTCTATGACAATTTAGGTGACCTGGAGTCATTTTACTGTTCCATTACAGTAGTGTGAAGACTGTTAAATTTGTCTCTTCTCCAGCTTACTGCAACTATATAAGATGGAGAGTTAAAAAGGGACACATCACAGACTACACAGTTTCTTCACAGTAAAGAACATAGATATTACACATTCTTAAAGCATATATTTTAGAGCCAGGAGCAGTGATACACAGTTGTAATCCCAGCTCTCTAGATACTAAGTCAGGAAGGTCCCGAATTTGAGGCTATATAGCTATATAGGTGAACACGATAAAATACACTATATGAAATTCCCAAATAACTAATAAAAATATTATTTTTAAATGCCATTTATTCCATAAGAATATATTTAATTTTATCTTATTTGATTTCCTGATGTTATATCTGGAAACTGAGGTAAAGGGAAATGATTATACTGCTAAGAATTCTTGACTTAATTTCATGTTCCTTTAAAAAAATATTTATTTTATTTATGTGTATGAGTGTTTTGCCTGCATGTATGTATGGATGTGCACTATGTTTGTGTCTCATGCCTATAGAAGTCAGAAGAAGTTGTCAGATTTCCTATAACTGGAGTTACAGATGGCTGTGAGCTGCCATATGGGCCTCTGTAAAAGCAACCAGTGTTTCTAACCTCTAAACTACCTTTCCAGTCCCAACATTATGTTTTTTATTGCACTCATTCAACTTTTTCTATTTTTTTTTTATTCTCAAACTCCATGCAGGAGCTGAGATAGAAACAAACTGAATAGTCATTTATTGCTGTTCTAAAGACCAAAAAACAAATAAAAAAAAAAAACCCAAACAAACAAAAAGCAAAACCAGAGCAAATGAGTCTTCTTGGTGTCATTCAGTAAATTAATCCTCCATTGAAATACCCTTGTGCCTCCCAGATGACTTTGTTAAATACAATCCCCACCAAGTGGAATAGTTCGTGTTACTCCTGATGAGAACAATTAAAGTGTAGCTTATTGAAGTCAGCAAAGTTCTTAGGGAGAATCAATGACTGCAATGTTTTCTGGGGGAAATTTCTCCAGTGCACTGAGAAAAGACTTCAAAAGCTGGGCACTGCTTTGACATTCCCTCAATAATACTAGCTTGTCTGTGTCCCTTACAACAGAGTCTCAGTTTCCAGGACCAATTTTTAAACCAGAGGAAGATGCTTCTCAGAAACATTTGTCTCTATCTTGTCATGTTATTTCTCAAATGAAAAACAAAGAATTTATCTTAAGGACTAGACATGAAGCACTCTACAAAAACCAGTAGTAACTGAAGGATATGTGACATTGTGCCTTTTAGGATCACTCTGGTATGCATATTGTTTTGGGAGATTTATTTCAGAGGTCTCTTCCACCCTTACCCACATCCTCAAATTTAGGGTGTTTCACCATCTTCCCAATCAATTAGAAACTTGGCTTTTTTGTAAGATCTCAGACAGTTCTAATCTAGATGAAGCCAGTGATCCCCATGCTAACTAACTAGAAAATCAAAGCCTCTTAAATCTCGTTTTTCCTTTCCTGAAATACTACCGTTCGAGGCTGAGGAAGAAGATATTTGCATGGGTTCTGAATTGAGTTTTAGACATTTCCTAAAGCTCAGTGGCAACACATGTTAAAGAGACACCTTTGAAAGAGTAAGAGAAAATAGAAATGAGCCCTTGGAAATGGTTCTCATGAAGCAGGACACATCCTTTTCTAATTTCATAGTCCAAGTCTTCAGGAGTGCCCTACCACTTCTGTGTCATGCTGCCAGGGAGTGAGGGGAACAGAATTCAAACCAAACTTAGAGGTCTTAACTGCAAATTTATTTCATTGATCTTAACATTTTTGTCGATTGTAACATATAAATACAAAATAATTAAATAATTTGGAGAAGCAATTTTGTAAAAACTAATGAGCACACATAGAAATGGATATGCCTACTACGGTTAGTCTAGGATATGACATTTACTTAAAATATATGCAAGGAGCCTTAGTAAAAGAACTAACTAAAGGAATTTGAAATGTTCCTAATAAGAACATACTGTACTTGAGGCATCACTCAAGCAGGTATAGAAGAGAAGCAGGATAGACCCTCTATTGCTAGGAACAATCAGAGACAACACAATATCACAGGATAGTTCACTATTCCCAGTAGCTGCCCCCCCCTTGTCACTGTACACTCTACAAGATTTGACATGTTTTTAAAAATACATACAAATGTGACTAGACCATAATGTAGCAGTTGTAACAATAATGTACCATGCAATTGTCTTTTAAAGAACTGATTTGTTTGCCATATATACACTCTTGAAAAGTAATTCTACTCTAATTCCCTTTTGGGAAAGGCTCTGGGTATTTGAGAAGTGGCAGTGTATATATTTTCCACCTTCATAATCTTCCTGACATGGTTTAGATTACAGTTTATCCTTTATGACCGTGGTATTAAACTAAACATCTTAATGTAGATTTTGTAATCTGATCATTAGAGATGAAGTCTGGGCGTGGATATTGGCATTATGTGTCAAATATGGTCACACAAGTCATCCTTTTTATAAGGATGTACCCAAAAGGATGATCAGGGCTAAAATGTGGCCCCACTGTTTCCCAAACCATAAGCTCACACATAAGGCTGTGTCTGCCCAGTTCGGGCACCTTTTCTTAATTGCACAAAAGGCACTTTCTGAGCTAACTGTGGCACTGTCTGTGTATAATTGTTCAGTCTGCCTTTATCGTTATTTCTTGATTTCAGCAACATTTCTGAATTTCACATCCTATATTATCTCCCAAAGGAGGGTTAGAATTCACTGAATCAGTAAGTTATCACATTAGATAAAATGATGCAGCCATGATTCTACAAAAGAATAAATTTACACAGTAGAAAATAAATACAAAAGTGGTAGAGATAAGATTTTTGACATGTGAGTCACTAGAATTTACCTTATATACAACAAAAGCATGCACAATTAAACTCGCCGACAGACTGAAGTAAACATTTTTTTTTTCTAGGATGTTATCAAGGATAACACCCTCTTTAAAATGTGACTGGAAATGAACATTCATTTTTCTTTTCCTAGATCTTATTCTGTGGTTTTAACACCAATCTTCATTCAAATGAAAGATAAGAAGAAACCAAATTGCAAATGTCTAAAAACCATAATTATGCCATAGTTTCTTCTTCCAATAGTAAGCCATTGCCCTCAATTAGCTTATGTTCCTTTAAAAGTTGTTGAGTAGAAAACAAGCTGATTTTTCATACATCTCACATTGTGTAAAAGGAAAACTGGACACTTCATGCCATCAACATCATGCTTTGATTTTAGAAGAGGAGAATCACATTTGCTCAATAAAGTGTAAGCTTCCCCGCTTTGAAGTCCTTCTGAATGCCATCCGGCTTTTACCATTGCAGGAATCTTCTTTGTCACTAAACATATTCTGTTTCCCAGTGAGATCATGAAGGCACACGTCTCCATTCTGAACACTGAAAGAAACCCCATTCCTCTCGGTAGATGCATTGCCTGGATAAGAAATAACAAAGTATCAAAGTGGCATGAACTAGCCAGAGAAAGCACTCAAGACCAAACAGGCATCACCTTCACTTTAATGTTAAATACTCATCTTGTGATTTCATATTTTACATTTATTCTTTTTCTAAGGTAAGTGACAGTAAGCACAACAAATTTGAGGTTGATCAGAAACAAAAATTCCTATGGCAGTTTTATTTTTTTAAAAAGTGAAATAGTCAAAATGGGGAGAAAAGCAAGACTTATTATTTTCTATTTTCAAAAGTTCATTTTCTAAATCCAATTGAACGCATTGAATTAAAATGTGTATAAAATAACCTATAGTAATATTTAAGATTAGCAGAGACCCTATAGGCACTCTTATAGGCTCCTGGTTCCATATAATTCCTATGAAATGAAATTTTATATTGGAAGATAAGCCCAAAGAACCAGCTACAAACAGTCATGGCAAGAAGAAATCACATCTTTCTAATCATTTATAAATCTGTCTTCTGACTATCCCAATAGCTCAATTTCCCAAGAGGAAGCTGTGGATTCCAACCTAAGAGCCCATCCAGAAGACAGCAGGGTATTTATTCAGGTATCTGTGATTCAGACCTATAACCCCCCCCCCCATCATTAGCAGCATCAGATCTCAGGTCACAGCATCTATGAGCTTTTAACTACTTAGCACCATCCTTCTGATCAATATACCACTGAAAGGCCATGTGCAAAGCTGAATACTAAGCCTGATAATTTTACAATACAATCATAATAATGATGAGATCACTGAACACATCATACATATTGTCTCACTTATAGTTAGTTCTAAAGGATGTGTGTGTTATCTCCATTCCACAGACAATATGACAAAAGTCGTACAAATTAAGTGTTCTCCCTAAACTTCTATGACTTAAAAGTGATGGACTGAACACTTGAGAAGATTGCTTCCCAAACTGTGAGCTTGTAGCCCTGTACTAAATTATATGGCTATAAGGCAGCTAGGAACAGAAATATATCACATTCACACAAACGAGGCAGTGGAAATGGTTAACACAACTTCATCTGTGCCAGGGCTCAAACACGGCATGTGACTGTCTGAGGCAGCTGTTCTGACTTAGGCATTTTGGTTTAAGGACATTTTGGTTGCAGAAACAATTTGTCCCAGTATAATAAAGCATTCAGCTGCCAGTTACTTTTTTGAAATATCCAGTGTTATTCCTCATCTGGTATGGGGGCTGACAAGCCAGAGATGTTCATCTGACAGGCATATTATACTTTCTGAAACACGTAGCCCATTCTGTTGACTGTAAAGTACCCCCCTTACTGTCAGACATCAAAACTAGCTGTGTCAAGATAGGCTGTTTCTATAACCTCTGATTCCCAGAAGAATGACAGCATTTTTGGGTGGAGGAGGGCTAGGCAGATGGAACTTCACCTCTGAATGGAAAACTAGTGATGGATCAAGATCCTCAAACACACAAGAGTCTAAGACTTCTAGACGATGTAGCTTGATCCTTTCATTTTGCTCCTTTCAAATTGCTCTCTCACTCTTAATAATTAGTTTTCATAGTCCTGAGTTTAGTCCAGGGACCTACAGTGCACCATCGGTGATATGTCAAGTTGGCATTTGACCCAGAACTGTACTCTTGGCATAGGCAATGAGGATATAAAGGCACATGGCAGCAATTTATTATCTCTACCGAAATGATTCTCAAAGAAAAACAATTTACTACCTGTCCCCACAGGGGACAGTGTTTGGGAAACTTTTTGCTTGCCACAACTTAGGGAAAAGCACTGCTGGTTCTATTGGGTAGAGAGGCTAGGGATGCTGATCAACATCTTACAATTCTCTATAAAAGCAATTATCTAGCCCCAAATGTCACCAGTCCCTGAGATTGAAAGGTCTTGATGCCAAGAAATCTTGTTGCATTTTCTTGGTGTAAAAATGTGTATGTAGTATGTATGCACATGCATGCTAGCATGTATATGAGCAATGTGTGCATACATGCATGTGGAGGCCTGACGTTGATGGAGATTGTCTTCCTGGATTGCTTTCCACTCTATGTTGAACCAGAGTTTCTCACTAAATCTGGAGCTCACTGTTTCAGCTGGTCTAGGAAGCCAGTTCACTTGGGTGTTTCCTGTTCCATCTGCCTCCTGTGTGCTATAATTAAGCAGGGCTGCCACACCTACCAGGCTTTTAAGTGTGTTCTTAGGGATCTGCTCCTTACCCTGGTGCAGCATCCAGGGATGCATCTCCCTAGCCATTACCCAGTTGTATTTTTTAGAATCAAATCATCATAAACCCTCATCTTTAGGAGACTAAAAAACTGTTTTGTAGAAACATGAACCTTCACACAAACTGATTTGAATTATTAGTGGAAAGAACTAATGTCGTAAGATAATGGATAAAGGGTAATTGTCCACAGGAAGGAGAAAATATACTGGCAGATCATAGTTTTTTAATAAAATGCAAAAGATATATTAAGAAGCAGAAGAGAGAAAAATAAGCAGGATAAGCTTCATGAGTAATAAACAGCCCAGTCTTGAAGAGAAAGAAAATGGAATGAGGTTTTTAGCTAGAAATTTTAGACTTAATGAGTGAAAGAAGCATAGCTGTAATAACCTATTCATATCTGGGTGACACAAATAGGGACCAATATTGCTTACAATTCAACTTCCAGCATTTGGTATATTCATGGGGACTTGAGTGCTGCCACAGGCAGCCACATTGTGGGAAAGAACTAACAAACATGAAAAGCAAAAACCAGGAAGGTTTCAAAGTGCTAAGGATGTGCATGATTTAATAGATATGATTTTTAAAAATCATATTGCTTGGTAATTTAGATATTGTTTGTACAGATAGAGTGCAGCACTGAAGTCTTTAGACAATATTTAAATTAGGATTTGAATATAAAGCCTTTTAGGTTATGGTCAATTCCCATTATGGGAAACTAAATCTTCTTTAAAAAGTCATTCTCTTATTACCACTAAAATAAATCAATTTAGATTTATAGATATTCTAGATTATATGAAAAACTCTATTTTGACCCACTAGTCATAGGTGTAATCATTCAGTTTGCTTTGCAAAAAGAACTACTTCCAAAAATAAACACTGGCTTGAGAAACACTATATTGAGACAGGCATACATACCATTCCCGCTTGCGTGCACTGAGCAATCATTATTCACTAGTAGTGTGGTGGAGTTAGTGGAGTTACAGCTTGACTGTAAGGAATTTGAAGAGCTGGATACTCCTTGGTTTACAGTCTGCTTCTTTAAACCATTAGTAGCAGTTTTACTCCAGTCTACAGCAGAATAAGCATTTCAGAAAAACAGAGCAGTATGTTGAAGCTCAAACGCAAGAGACAGGTCACAGTGTAACAAGTTCTAGCAATTGAATTCTCACTTCAAGATCTCATAGAGAACACATACATTTTACAAGCTGGTGTTATAAAAAGGTACCTTCACTTCCACTATACTTATTTACCTTTCAAATGACTGTCTCATTAAAAGGAACCTGTGTCCTCCTGGAACTAAAGGCACGGCTGACTAGATTGTCTGGAAATATCCACTGAATTAGGAAATAACCCAGAGCCTCTCGCTTTCTGCCCTCACAAGAACATAAGTCAACTCTGCTGTGGTAACTGCTCTTGAATCCATACTAATGACTGATCTACACACACTACCATTTTCTAAATACACACCCCAGTACCCATCAGATACCGAAAGGTAGTATTAAAGCAGAAGGAAGCTAGTTTTTCAAACAGCTCTTTATTCTTTTTTTTTTTTTTAAAAAAAAAAAGAATGAAAGAAAGAATGTGAAAGAAAGAAAAAGAAATGAGTTTTTTGCTTTACTAGTCAACTGGGAATATGTGAAAAGAACTTCAGAATAACCAAATACATGCTAAAGCTTATATACAAAGTCTAGCCAATTAACAAACAAAGCCACTGACATCCTGGACCTGTGGAGGGAAAGTGAGTCACGCTTTAAAACGTTATGAAGGAAAATATTAAAAATGACTTTGGGAAATGAAAACATGAGCTCAATAGAAAGCAAACGCTAAAAATTTCACTGTCACTTCATTTGAGAAGCAGCAGGTCCACTAATTCCTACTGCTCACAAAATCACCAGGTAAAAAGAATTCTTTCTTTTTTCCCCACCCCTTAATGATCAATGAACAGCATTTTCTGTTGTGGAGATTGTGTTCTCGTGCTTTCCAGACCTGACAACTCCTTGGCAACGATTGCATTCACCTTAATATATACATTTACTTTCTTAAGATTTAAGAGAAGGAAAATGAAGGCAAATCTTTACCAGAATTTTCAGCCAGCCGTAATTTTCCACAACAAACATACCGCCTCCACTGTTTTCTGACATTTTCTTTTGCTGCACAGTAAAAGATGAATATGAAAAACCCTAAAGGGAGAGAGAAAAATTCAAACCATTCTTCAGTGAATTCCAAAAAAACCCCTCTACATCTGGGGAGTCTACTTTGCATAAAAGAGAAAAATCTTCAGCAGTTTCGAACAAAGTGAAATATCATAAATTGAGTAAAATGTCTAAAATCCAAAGCTTTAAGCAAAGATCTCTGTAAGACTGAGTGCTTATAAAAGAAACTGCATTTCTGCAGCTAAATTCACCATCTCTTGTCCTAGGTCTTGCCCTCATCCTTCTCTGTCTTGGTAGGTCAAGCCATCTATCCATTCTAGCTGAGATCACAGCTCCCATTTCTAGAATCCTCTGGACTTGCAATGTAACTCCAACTTCTGTCCAATGTCATCTCCTCCCCAGTTTCATGTGCCTCTTCCCTATGCCAGGTCCCTTGCTTAGGTCCTTTGGGTCTTCTCTGAGCATCAAGCTTGTAGAATGTTTGGACTTACTTATCTGCCATTTCTGCCTCCCTTCAAGTCTCAAGGAAAATGTCCCCTGATGTTCCAGCATGGAAAGCTAGCTACAGGTTTGAACAGGCCTTTGAATTTCCTTCCTACCTATCTCTGTCCCTGTCATATGGGCTAGGAATCCTTACTCGGCATTGCCTCTGCCAAGACCCCAAGGTTTTTGCTAGTAAAATATTTGTAGAATGTATGGATGAATTCTGAAGCCTCTTGCTTCCCCCAACATTTACTACTTTAAAAATATTCATTTAAAAACAGCAGATTTGCTTCCAAAGGGCTACATATGAGAAACCCTCAAGAATTGGTGGACATGGCACACCTTTGCCCAGTGTTACCCTGGGAGGCTCCCTTGGTTGCATCAAAGAAGAATGAAACATGTGTATGCATGGAGATATGCACCAGCCAAAATAAAAAGCCATATACACAGCTCATCTTCAATCAACTCAAAAGTACTATAAAACTAGGCCTTATCTCTATTTTACAGAAGCAGCCAATTAATTCTAGTCATTTATGTTCTAATAAGAAAGTCTTGGGAATGGAGAAAAAGAGGCACATTTGCTAGATTATTAAACCACAGGAAGGCAGGTACATTGATTTCATGTTAATGATTAATGTGAATTTGCATAGCATATATTTTTTCTCTTAAAGTATCTACTACTTTTATTATCCCATTGTTAGGATATAAAACCTTTCTTGAGCCAAATGTGGTAGCACATGCCTATATAATTCCAGCACTGGGAAAGCAGAGGTAGGAAGATCACTGTGTGTCTGAGGCCAAGCTGGTGAGTTCCAGCCACCAGTAACAATACTCTATCTGAAAATCCCTCCTTAAGAAAATCCCAGAACAAACAAAATATCTTCACATAATTTCCTTGTTTTTTTTAATATTTAATATAGCTTAGCGCAACACCTGTATAACTGTAAATATATACAATTGTAAATATATACAATTTTTATTTACACCTGTAAATAAAAAAGCTAGCCATATATAGCTATGTCTGTCTGTCTGTCTGTGTGTGTGCATGTGTGTTTCAAATAAAATAAGTTAGGTATTAGGTATACTATACTTCTGGGAGGGAATTCACTGAAAACTGGGAAAATTATCTGTTGCCTGATGGGACCGCAGGAGGGCACTATAGAGCCAAAAGCAACATGAAAATAAGCAGAAGAGAATGTAATGGAAAGGAGCAGGAATAAGAGAAAGCCAAGGGACAATTCTTTATTGTTTCCATAATGTAGACCTATTAGCCTGCTGGGCTTTTAATGACAAAGCAATTCCATTAAAAATTAACAGTTGACAAAATTTTTATAACATTGCTCCAAAAGGAATTAATCATTTGCTTTTCTAAAGAATATAACTGTGAGGGTCCCAAGTCAGATTGGTTGGGCTTCATTATTGTGGGGAGGTCAGAAGTCAATGGGATCCTCCAAGCCTGCCTCAGGCCTGCTCAGGGCAGCTTGGCAACTCCTAGGAATTAGCCCATGGCCAAGATCACTTCCACTTTGTTTATTATCTTCCCACTTACCATTTTATGTTTCCAATTGAAGCCCCAAGCCTAAGCCCTGGGTCTGTATGGTGAACTCTTGTAGTGACATGTTATCTGGATTTTTCCTGTATGTAAGTTCTGCTTTCATAAATTAGTTTAAAGAATAAATAAAAAGGAAGGAAACAAGAAAAGGTAGAATAATTGGCTCTCTCAAAAAGAGTTCCTGGCAGGTTCTTTCAACATAGTTTCTCCAAGGAGATGAGGATGGATAAAAGGAAAACTCATCCTTTCTCAACATAGTAAAATGCTTTTTTTAAAAAAATGACCACAAAGCTCGTGTTTGCAGCAATAAATTGATTCTGAAAGGGGTACATCTTCAGCCACTAAATAGCCTTAAAACTGATCATCTTGGGGGCTGGAGAGATGGCTCAGCGGTTAAGAGCACCGTCTGCTCTTCCAGAGGACCCGGGTTCGATTCCCAGCACCCACATGGCAGCTAACAACTGTCTGTAGTTCCAGTTCCAGGCAAACACCAAGGCAAATAAATAAAGTTTAAAAAAAAAAAAAAAAAAAAACTGATCATCTTCACTGGGCTTTTTGAGTTGATATTTAAGGCTGCAGTGCTTACCTTGTAAGGTGTTAAAGATAGCAAAGAGATACATGAAGGTAACGTTAACTGGTCCCCAGGCAAAGAAGGCAAAGCCCCAAGTAATTCCCAGTAAGAAGGTGAGGCCGGCAATGCTCCTGAGATCTTGAATACTAGTTTTGCGCTGTGCTCCCAGTTGCTTCTTCTTTTTAATTCGACAGAGCTGAACCAAGACGACAATGAACATGCTGATGTTCAGTAAAAATACCACACAGAAATATCCCACGACTGTGATGTAGAACACTGCATTGCTGTTGATCCAGCAACTGGATGGGGGAGAGGAGAGGAAGAAAACATTATAATGATGAAAACATGCTTGCTCCAAGTGAATATATAATGTTTGGTTGAAAACTTCTTTTCCTTCAAGTATAAAAAAATGATAAACTGCTTTTCTCCACAATCATTTATATCTCCAAGGAACAGAATCTAAGAGTTTATCTTAGGACACTTGGTAATGAAGAATATTTTCAGGCCTGGAGAGATGGCTCAGTGATTGAGAGCAATTGGTGCTTCTCCAGAGGACCCAAGCTCTGTTCCCAAGACTTATGCTGGCTAGCTCACAATTACCTGTAACTTCAGCTTCAAGGGATCTGACACCCTCTTCTGGTCTCCACAGACACATACATCTGGCATACACATGTGTACACATATGTACACATAAAGATAAATTATTAAAATAATATTTTAAAGATATTTTAAAGCATTCAGAACTGTGTAAACTATAGTTATCCTGGTTTGCATGTCCTTATTAATATAATATCCTGCACATTTCATTTTTATCAGAAGCTAAGTGTCTTAATATACTTCTTTCTAATTTTCCATACTCTCTCAGAAAAAATCCTCCTAATTTGTTACATTAATAGTAGTGTAGCCTTTTCAACTACCTATCTCATTACACATGACAATGAAGGCTCTTGTTAAAAATTATTTTAGATTTTATTAAGATTTTATATATATATATATACATATATAGCCAACAGACTGATTAGATCCTCTATTTTCTTGGACAATTTAGTTTTCTAGTTCTCTGGACATCCTAAAGTGAATTTATACTTACAAGTCATCTGGTGTGCCATTGGGGAACTTCCCATAAGATCCAATCCCATAATTATCTGGGGATATACTCAGGACGATGGTCACAACCACAGCTGGTATCCCTGAAACATGGGAAACATCAGTCACACAGTTCTGACAACCAAAGGGGCAGAGACTGGTAAGCTATTCACCAAATTAAGTTTCTTTTCATTTTTGCTACATGGATGAATGCATTTACCCTCATTGGCAACCAGAACTAAATTTTTGGCTAGTAGGCTATAAGCAGAAGTAATTTGCTCCACTGTGGTCCTGCCCACTAGAAATTACCTGCAAGTTCCTTCACTCCCCCCCCCAGCAAACCAAGAGCAATCTTGGAAACTCCATCTTGAGGCAGAGTCTTCAACAACTGGAGCTCATAAATAACTACAGAGACACCTTCCTTCCCATCAACTGGGACACAGCTGAGTAAGAAATAATCTGCTGAGATCTCAAGACTCATCTCTTATAGAAAGTGGTGTCAACATTCTGTCACACATGTAAATTTAGGAGTCAGCATCTCCCAGTGAATCTTTCATTATAAAACTATAATTTCTCAACTGATGATTTGGAACCCAATGATGAATAGAAAAACCTGTCTTCACTAACTTGGGGTTGGTGACTGGAACTATGTTGGCTTTCTCAAGTGTCCATGAATACTTCTGTTTAAAAAAAAAGTACAAGAGGGCTCCTGACAGTTCACAATGGCTTTGAGCTAGGAAAAGGTGCCTCTCAGACCTCCATACCATCACCCATCAGCTGCATGCTTGCTATCTGCCACTCCACACTACATACAGCCCAGCCACTCAGTTTCACTGCTCTGATAAATAAAACAACATCTCCTTTTGTAGATTGACTGGGTTGCCTGATACAATCAAATTATTCTTTATTTTAATTCATTTGTAAACCAATGATACTGACATGATGATTTCCTAAGTAAGGCATTTTTAAAGATAGAATACTGGAGAATGGAGTTGTAGATCATTGTTGGAGTGCTTACCAAACATGTTCATGGCCCTGTGTTAGATTCTCAGTGTCAAAGACATAGGAGCTTGTTCTTGACAAGGGCACCTGACATTTTAGCTTTCTCTAAAGAAGATAAAATTCCTGCCCAATGCTGTAGCTGTGACTTTCTTTCTGAGACAAGTGAGGGAAACTGTGTGTTTTGTTATTTTTCACAAAGATATAATGACAGGCAGGTAATGTCACCCTGCTTGTAGTCCTGTTAAACAGAAAGGACCGTTTAGGCTGAAAAAAGACAATGGGATTTGGGAGTATTGATGGTTGGAATCCAGTGGAAATGATATGCATAAGGAATGAGAAATCCAGGCTGTGTATTTTCTAGCTTTGCATAAATGGGGGTATGCCATATCTTACCTAGACCCAAGGTATTCACCTCGGTGACGCCTCTAATTACCTAACTAGCCTCATTGGCATGTCTTTAATGAAGCAATTTATGTGAAAACTACATCAAAACAATAAGGCATTATATACTTGTGGATTATTCACAGGACTTTCAGGGGGAAGAGGTATCAGCTTATCAGTTTTCAAAGAATAGACCAGAAGCAAACTTACTGGTAAGTGCCACCAAGAGCCATGAACTTAATGGAAAGTAGAGATGGAGAGTTTTTGGAAATGATATGGTTACTGACACAAGACTGTTCTGGAGAAAGTGTAGTCCACATGGAGTCCAAAGATCCTTTAGAAAGTTACCAACTGGGATTTCTATATGAGTACAAAGAAGAATACTGGAAAAGTCCAGGCAACACACAAGCAAATTTATACATACCCCAGCCAACGATGCAGAATTTAAGGATGTACTTTCGGATGTAAGTATTAAACACCTTAACAAGTGCCAGGTACATGTGGAATGCTTCTAAGCCCATCCATGTGAAGGAGACCAAGAGGAAATAGTGAAGAAATACGGCCACAGAGATGCAGAAACCTCGAGCATTATAAAGAGCAATCCAGGAGTCTAGCAGAAAGACCAGGTTAAGCAGAAGCAGGGCAGTACATAGCTGGATGAGGATTTTGGAAGGGTAATCTCTCCGGATCTTTCTAAAATAAGAGGACAAGAAAAGAATTAGCATTATAGTCTGTCAAACTTTGTATAAGATTATTTCTCTGGCTGTTTCCAGTTTTAAGTGATTTATTCATTGTTATATACTGATATTCACTAATTCTTCTCAGTGGGTGAGTGTACAGTGGACATTAAAACCAATAGCAGCTGAGTGGTTGTAGCGGGTTTAGGTGCTTTTGGACAAGGTCATAGATAGGTTATTATATCTACCTGTAAATAATTATTAGCCAAATATGAGCCATAGATAATTTGCATTAATATAGATTCTTGTATATTGTTACAAATGTAAAATTATCTTACATGTTTGCTTGAGATGATTTGTATATTGATACAAATACAAATATAAAATTATTTTGTACGTCTAAAATAATTTATATATTAATAAAAATCAAATCAATAATTGTCATATTTTACACATGCTTCTACCTCTGTTTAAAATATTTCACACATTAATACATATGCACATTGCTGTCATTTCCATTATACAATTTCTACCTCTGTTTAATTATATTAGTCATTATATATACACACATATATATATTATTTCTGTTTCAGATGTTTTGTATACCTCTGTTTAGATATCTTGTATAATGATATATTTAAAATGCTACTGTCATTTTGCACTATACATTTACCTTTGTTTAATGTTAATGTGATTGTCATACTTGAAGTCATTATTCAAAAACTGTACATCCATTTATAGATTGTTTATTTTTACAATATAAGCTTCAGTCTTTAAGATAATATAAATTAAAGATCACAGTTAGTTTTGCCTTGTACTAGTCATGATGTTTAAGTTTCTCAGATATATAGTAAAATATGCTAGATATATGAGTCTTCAGCCACTTCACAGATCTAAAAAATATGACATTTAATGTTTTGCTATTCAGAATTCTGCCATGCAAGATATGATAACTTCTGGCATCACCATTCCTTTCCCAAAATGGTGTTAGGCATCAAAGACACTCCACAAAGAATTTGTCTTCCTTGACAAATAACGGCCTATTGGGCAAAAAACTGCCCTTGTCTTGACTGCTGACAATAAACATGCCTTTCATTCCAGATGAGCAAAACAAAAGATAGAGACTGGTAAAACCTGCCAAGACAAGATAAGACAGTTTCTCAAAATACCCTGCTTCTAAAGAGATCTGTCAGATATCTGAGGCCTGTAGCCAAAATAGTAGATGTCCCAACTTTACAAAAAAAGCTGTGGGTCCAGGCAGCTGACTGTCGCTGTCCTCTCCTAAATTTTGGAAGCTACTCTCTTGTGCTTTCAGTTTATTAAGATAATATATTTTCCTTCTCAGCTCTTTAATGGGGTTAAAGACTAGATAGCTAAAGTTACTACCATGTCATATTTTAACTAAGAGAATTTAGATACTAGATTCATATTATTCAAGATAAAGAGCTTTAAAATAATTTCTATATATTGCCACTTGTTAGTATTCTAGTCATTTAAAATATGCTTTGTGTTTATTGTTTGTTAGTTATAGTTTGGAGGGTTTTTTTATGTCATTTGCCTTTTCCCTCTCCTAGACATTACCTTATAAGTATTTCTATTATATATAGTCTTATACTTAGTTTTAGAACTCTCTTGGTTAGAGAAAAGGGGGAGATGTAATAGGTTCAGGCGTTTTTGAGCAAGACGAAGGTTTTAAGGACCACTGTAGGGGGCGTAGCCAGCCCCCTTTGAAGACTGCTTGCATGTTGCCTGCCCTTCCTGTTTGTTCCTGCCTGTTTGTTGCTGCTGCCTTGGGTCATTTCGATCCTCCAGGAATTGCCCTCAGGTTTAACCTTGTACCAGTGAGTGTTTATATAACTCCTTAATAAATATTAATCCTTTAATATAATCAATTGCCAGTGAATAATTCCAACAATAGGTGGTGGTGGAAAACACCTTTAATCCCAGGATTTGAGAGGCAGAGGCA
>PVIH01018237.1:0-39163 GCA_004025045.1 Sigmodon hispidus | reverse complement strand
CATTAACATTTGGTAAAGGAACAGGATCATCATCTCCTTCATCATCCATTCCCAAATCTTCCAGCATGGTCTTGATGGTCACAGACTGTTTGGCAATTTCTACATCAACTTCAAATATCTCTCCATCAGAACTCTGCAGCCTTATTGAAGGCATGGTAGTCGGTCTCAAGACCGCAGGCCCGAGGCTGGCACACGGGGTACGGAGAAGGCAGACACCGAGGACAGGGCCACCACCTGGTCAATTTCTTCATTAGTTAAAGGTACAACAATTTCTGCTGGGTCCATTCCTGTTAATTTCCCTTTAAAGATCAATTCAGAAATCTTTTCCACATACGTCTTTAAATTATTATACGGTTTATGTGGTAGAAATATCCATTCCAAAATAACATTTTCCCTTTGGATTAAAATTCCTGTAGGGGAATGCTTAGAGGGCAAGATAACTAGGATGCCTTTAAGGTCTGGGTCCACATGATCTACATGTGTGTCCTGTAATTTCTTTTCTACCAAAGCCAGTCCTCTGGGTTTTAGATGACAATTCTCTTGGACTATTTAGGTCCTTGTCACCATTTAAGGTTTTAAACAAGTTATACAGTTCATCATTTTTTATTTCAGTAGTTTGTTGTAAATTGGCAAAGTCTCCTAATAACCTCTGAAAATCATTTAAGGTCTTTAATCTCTCTGTCCTGATTTTTACCTTTTGGGTTCTAATTTTTTGAAGGTCTATTTTGTATCCTAAATAATTAATGGAATCTCCCCTTTGTATTTTTTTTCAGGGGCTATCTGTAATCACCAAGCAGGCAGAATTTTTTTCACTTCCTCAAACATTTTTCTAGAATATCAGTGTTTGAATGTACCAATAGGATGTTATCAATATAATTGTATATTATGGATTTTGAAAATTTGCTGCAAATATTTTCTATTGGCTTTTGTACAAAATGCTGACATAGCATAGGGCTATTCAGCATTCCTTGAGGGAGGGCCCTCCTCTGATATCTCTTTACAGGCTGAGAATTATTATAAGTGGGCAATTTAAAGCCAAATTTTTCTTTATCTTGTTCATTTAAGGGTATTGTAAAAACAAACAAACAAACAAAACAAAAACAAAAGCAAAAAAAAAAAGTCTTTTAAATCAATAACTATAATGAGCCAGCCATTCTTTTGGTACAAAGAAGGTAAAGGAATCCCAGAGTGTAGAGATCCCATTGGTTGAATCACCTTGTTTATTGCCCTTAAATCTGTCACCATCCTCAACTTTTCAGATTTCTTCTTAATGACAAATCCTGGAGAGTTCCAAGGGCTTGTTTATTCTTCTATATACTGAGAAGTAAAGTGCTCCTGCACCAGCTGCTCTAAGGCCTGCAATATCTCTTTTGTTAATGGATATTGATTAATCCATATGGGCTTATCTGTTAGCCATTTTAAAGGTAGTGTTGTGAGTGTCTTTGGAAGATAAACAGCTGTTGTGCCTTGTTTCTGTGCAGCTTGGATAGTTTGTGGCTATTTCTCATAATATCTTATAATATTTTTCCCAGAAATATGTATTAGTTTATAATTTATTTCTGTGTTTAGAGGAATGTTAATATGTGTGTTCCATTGTTATAATAAATATCATCCCTATAAATTTATAGCAATGTTAGCCACATATGACTAACCCTAACCCTAACCCTAACCCTAACCCTAACCCTAACACTCAAGCCATTTTGTACTTTGTTTTCCTTGGGATAGTGACCCAATCCCCCAAAACTAAACATTTACCTCCTGAAGGGGCTAACTCGGATGCCATGACTCTGGTGAAATTATTGATGTATCTACCCCTGTATCCAATAAACCTTCAATAATAACATCATTTATTTGTACTTTTAATTTTGGCCTTTATTTATTAATACACATTTGCCAGATTTTTTTTTATAATTATTCCTGAGTTTTTTTTTCTTTTTCTATAGATACTGCATAATGTAGTACAGTATGTTGTTTTAAAAATAGGTTTTAATTTCTTTGATTGTTTTGGGGATGTGTTTTCTCCACAACAGTAGGATAAGATTGCACTGAATTGGATATGGGGGCTTTTCAATATCCCCTTTGGGTGTGTCTTGAAGGCAGAAGGTTACCTTCTCTGTCCCTTGTTGACTGACATTCATTAGTGTCTACCTTTTCCATGCCTCCTGCATACTTCAAGAGGGAGGGGTGTTCTCTTGTGATTATTCCTTACAAAGGCACTATTTCTGGGAACACCTTGATTACAATAATTTTTGTGTATGACTTTGCTTTCCACAATTAAAGCATTTAACATTTTGCCTTTTTCTTATACCTCTAAAAATTACCTCTCTTACTCAATTATCCTCACCTTCATAAGAATCTGCATTAATTGCTTCATGAATCTAATCCTATAGGGTTGCTGACCTTGCTTTTATTGGCCTTATTATTTTTTGGAATGTGTATTAGTGTTCTCAAATGCCAGAGATTTGATTTTTATTCACTGTGCTTCTGAATTCAGTACTATCCTATTTACTGCAACAGATAATCTCTGCAAAAAGAGTGTAAAATTTTCTTTGGTTTATGAATTATTTTTGTGAAAGATTTGGTTTTCATTCCTACTTCCATCTAATTCCAAGAATTTAGTACTGCCATGGCATAAATCAAGAGTGTGTTCATTGTGTAGGGATTGCCTTTCAATATCAGAATATTCTCCTTCCCCAAGAAGTTGGTCTTGGGAGACTTCTATGCCCCTCGCTCTGCTTCTTTGTTCAATTATTTTAGCCTCTTCCTTTCACCATGTTCTTCACTATAAAAGTGGCCCTGGTTCGTTCCAAAACAGTAGTAAACATATCTAACCAGTTTATAGGGGTGATCTGTTTGTAAGAAGACCATGAATTCAGTATTTGTTTTACAAATGGTGAATGTATCCCATATGTCACAATTGCATCTTTGAACCTTTTTAGTTCTAACATATGTACCAGAGCCCAATTAACTTCACTATCTTTATCTTCTTTTGATTTTTTAATGGTTACTCGGTATATTAGTGTTGTCTGTCTGATAACTTTAGTCTGTTTTTCTGTAGCCTTAGATGATATTGCTGAGATCTGTTTTTTATATTCCTCTGTTTATGTTTTAATGTCTTTGAGTTTTCTCTTAATAGACTTTAAAAGACTTTTTTGGAATTCACATTAATTGACTTTTTAAATAATAAAACACAAATCATCCAGCCAATAATATTCATAGTAAACAATATGATAAACATCATGAGACTAATACTATCCACCTTATTTATCTTTTCCTTTACTGGTTCTAAAATCAAATTGCCTGAAGAAAGATCACAGAAAGATCAAGCACACTCCATTGCCTTAAACAAATGCCCCCCTTTAAAAAAAAAATCTATTGTACTGACCAATTTAGTGATGATTGAAATGGTTGTAAAGTGGGACAGCTACCTAGTGTGATAAGGGCCCAAAGAGGAGTCCAAAAAGAGAAAGAACCTGCAACCCACCAGGAGAAAGAAGCCACTGCCTGAATAAAACTTACCCAGATAAAAGTAAAAATAAAACACATGTGGCTGGGTCTACCTAAAGCTGGAGGATAACTCAGCAGGCTAACCAACAGATAATTACTCCTGTGATCATGTGTTGTTTTGCAAGTAAGTGGCTTTTGGGGGGATTCATGGCCCAAATTTGAGTGTCAAATGTAGTAGCACAAATTTGGGTTGTATAAATGAGACTCAGAGCCAAATATTGGGGAAGGCTAAAATATCAGAGAGAGGAAGCACCACAGACCATTCTCATCCAGCTGTCTTGCAACTTTTGCAGCCTCGCTCCTGGTCACTTCTGCCTGCTGCTTCTGCCAGTTGCTTCTGATTTGCCTGGTTTCTATAAGTCCTCATATACCCTATCCAATCCAGGTTAAGACTAAAGGTATGTAGCCTTGAACTCACAGAAATAGAAGAGGTTCTGTCTCTGGAGTTATGGGATAGAGGGTGTTGGTCATCACTGCCAGCTTTCCTTGGGCTGGAATTAAAGGTGTGTGTGATTGACTCAGCTGTATATCCTTGTATTTAAGGATCAAGGATTTTCTGAGCTGTCTGGCTAGGATTTGACTGTATGGTCTTTCTGATATCTAAGGATTTTAAAAAATCTAACATATATTCACAATCTTTATATCTAATTTATATCTCTTTATGTGCAATACTTTGTTTCTGGGCTCTCTATTCTGATGCCTAGTCCTCTCTTTCTCATCTGTCTGTCTTGCATACACACAAGCATACATACACACAAATTCACAAATATATAAAAAGAAAAAGAGAGACAAAGAAAAAAGAAAGAAAGACTTGTAAGAGTTACATTAGACTTAGACCTTGGTATGTATGTAACAATTCTGTGTTCTTGTTCACAAGTATTTATTACTATCTTTACATCTTTGATTTTCTTGATTTGATTTTGAATCAATGCATATAATTTCTTTAAAAAAACTTTAATACTAAAATCTGCTTAAGAATAAAATGTTTTGTATAGTTAATATCTTTAAAGTATTTCTAAATCTATCTATGATTCTAGTATACCTATTTTATATTATTTAAATATATTTGTTATTTTACAAAAAGACTTATTATATTCTATAACACTTGGTCCTTAGTACTTTACACTTGTATTTTATTTTAAAATAGCCCTTAAAAGTTTTTTAGATTTTTCATACAGTTCTCTAAAATAGGGTGATTACAAAAAATTCCCTGGTCTGTTAAAAGAATACCATCGACATTTAGTTCTGTATCCATAAATGCAACATTATTATGATTAGGGTAGTATATTTATACAGAATCATTAGATATGGAAAATTAAAATTACTAAATTATTTCCTGAGTTTCAAATACTAAGTATTAATATGATTCTTCCATTATATCATATAATTTTATATTATGGAAATGATTATACTACTTGGAAATCAATTAAATAAGTGTACTATTTTAACACAGAATGTTAAATATTTTTATGTTCTTTGTTGAAAATTTATGATTGTTTCCAACTCTCATTTTCTATAAACCACTGAAGATTCTTAGTAAAAAGTGATTTTTTTTTGTGGCAACTTCCTGCCTGCTATTATGATAATATTTTAAATTTGTTCTTTTTTCTACCTTTCTTTCTTTCTTCATCCTTTTGTGTGTTTGTTGATTTCTACAGGTGGCCTGTTGTCATGCAATCTCTGGTGACTGGAAATAGTATCATCATGTTAGCACGTAAAGCATATAAAACAGAATCCTTACTTAGAAATTTCCAAGTAATATCATGAATAAAAGAAGATGAATTAGAATATAAGGTTATGCCACCATTCTGGCAACTGTCCTCAGTTTCAGTATGCACTTGGACTAATTTGTCATACTTTAAACAATAGAGTATAGATAAAAGTAATGATCATATACATTGATATTGCATTGAGATAAATGTTTTCAGTGATTTGAGTCATAAATATTTTTTAACTGCAATTAACATACAAATTCATTATCCTTCTACACCTTAGTGGTTTGAGGTTTTGTCTTAGGACTTGTCAACAATTCTGATTTGGTAAGAAGCTTAAATTGAGAAGAAACATCATAAATAACCATTGGCAGAGAAGAAGACCATAAAGTTATATGAAGAGCACATTAACCCAAGTAATAGCATAACATCAATAAAAATTGATGCCAACATAAATGAATAGACCCATATTATTTCTAAAGAACTATCACAAAAGTAAGTGCTATAAATCCTATGGATTTGGTCATATAAAATCTCATATATGAGCCGATTAATAGTATTCAATAATTCACTCATAATTCTGATTTATTTGGGAATTATAACTTAAGAAATAAGAAAAAAAATCCTGCTCTGTGATAATGATGTTGAAGATTGTAAAAATTTATCACTTAAATTAGTTTAATAAAATACTGGTTGGACAATAACCAGGATGAAGTATAGGTGGAGAGAGAAGACAAAGATAATTCTAAGAACAAGAAGAAAAAGGGCAGAGTCAGGATAACCACCCAGAAACAGAGGAAGCAAGATGAAAATGCTGTACTGAGAAAAAATACCAAGCCATGTGAATAAACATACAAAAGAAGTATGGGTTAATTTAAGTGTAAGAGGTAGTTAGTAATAAGCCTGAGCTACTGACCAACTATTTATATGATTAGTCTCTGAGTCAATTATTAGAAAATGGCTGTAATGTCTTTGAGAGCTACTGGCAGAAAGAAACTTCTAACTACATGTGGTGTCCAAATTTTTGGCAAGAATTTCTATGAAAAATCTGACAAAGGTTTAAAAAATGATTTGAGACACCAAAGAACAGAGTCAAGAATAGCTTCTCTGTAATATTTTTTTAAGTGGGCTCTGTTTTCTAGAGTCAAGCAGAGCCACAACTTCTTTAAAAGAAAACTTCTTGACAGCTTATGACACAAATGCCAACTGTACTAAAAGAGAATCAGAGCCAGATATTGTGGAAAGGCTGAAATATCACTGAGAGGAAACACTTACCCAGCTATATTCAAACTTCTTCAACCTTGCTTCTGACTGCTTCTATCCCTGTGAATTTCCTAAGCCCAAACTGTCTTAAATACTGTCAGCTGTATCCCATCCAGGTTAGGATTAAAGGCAGGGATTACTCTATTTGGTAGTCAGCCTTGAACTCACAGAAACACAGAAAGTTCTCTGTCTGTGGAGGTATAGGATTAAGGGCATAGGTCACCACTTCTGACTTTTCCTGTGCTGGGATTAAAGGTATGTGCCATTGAAATTCAGCTATTTGGCTTTGTACTCAAAGATCAAAAAATACTTGAGCTACATCTGCCTAATATTTGACTGTGTGTTGATCTCTTGATACTTCAGGTTTTATTAAATATGTAACGTATCACCACAACAGCTTTTGTGGCAAAAAAGTGTAACTCTTTTAAGATGCCCTGCTTCCAAACACATAAATGGGGTTTATGAGTAGAGGTGTCAGTCACTCAGTGATGACATGGAACTAAAAGCTTCCCATAATATGAGAGGTAAAATGGCTGTTACAGCTATCTTTCCAAGGAACCTAGAAGTTGGGCAGAGCCAGCTTCCAAAGCCACTACTTTAGTTCTAGTCATGCCAATTAGCAGATTAAAGACTGATGACTCATGTGACAAGAAAAGGATAAAGATGTATAGCGAAGACAAATTTAGATAAAACAAGCATACAAACAAAACCACAAAACAACCTGTAAGTGCTTTACAGTGTGTTTACAAACAGACTAGGAGGGTAAAGAAATGGTATAGACAGTCATAAAAATAAAATATATAGTTTTAAAATGATAAAGTTTTTAAAGTGGGATAAAGTAATATAAAATAAACCAAGTAAAGATAAAAATTACAATGACAGTCTGGACACTGTATATTATTGTTTTGTTTATTGAATTGCTTGACTGCTGCTGGATTAACCCAAGATATAAATATAAAATGCCTTAACTTTAAAATTTAGGTCAAAAGATAACTTACTATGAAGAAAATCTTATGCTTTGAATTTTACAAAATATGAGAGATTGTGAATTTATCTGGATTAAATAAATAAGGTTTGACTGAAAATATCCCCTAAAAATTCTCCCATGGGAACAGATCATCCAGATAATCCAAACTTTTCAGACCACAATCATTGCAGTTTGATGTTTCTTCTGAGTTCTGTATCCAGAACAGCTTCAAGGCTGCAGGCTGAGATAATTCAGACTCATAGACTACTTCAACCAAGACTTAATCATTATCATGAATTTTCTCAGAGTAGCTAAAAGATATTAGTACCCCAATCAAAAGCAGGTAGTCTAAAGAACTATGCCTATATTCTCAATAAAATGGGGTATGGATATTTTTTTATTTTAGAGAGAATGTTTATAAGTTGTTATGAATAATAGTCACAGAAAATTCCAACTCTAAACTCTAAACAAAGGTTTAGAAAACTCTACACAAAGACTGTAGGATCTTGTTCTGAAAAAAGTGGGGATATAGAAATGATAGGATAAAAGGGTAAATTATTGAATGTACTAATAACACAGATATTAATATTACTTATTTTATATTAGTATAAATTTTCTTTATTAATACAAATTTTAAGTTAGTTTTATTAGACTGTATTTATATGCACTCTTGTTTAGGGTATTATGTTTATATAGCTTGTTTAAAAATGTAATATATAATAAAAGGTACAGATTAATAATTATTTATAATAGTCAAACTTATGGTCATGTTAGTTAGGTTTTCTGGATATACAAAGATATATTTTAGATAGATATGTGATCTTCAAATACCTCAAAGACCTACAGAGTATAGTACTTACTTTGTTTAATAACCTAAGGTTTTTCATAACAATGAGAGAAGTCTGCTCCTGAAAGCACTAATTTACTTTAGTGAAGATTATTAGCATTGGAGAAAGTTTATATGGAGTTTCCTTTCTTTGTGGTGAAAGCTAGCCACTAAACAAGACACTGTGTTTGCCTTGAGACTGCTGAGAGTATGCTGTTCAATCAGGACAAGCTGGACGGTAGGAAAAATGACTGTTGAAACTTGCCAAGACAGAGAATATCAGTCCTTTAAATTTTCCCGTTTCTGAAATATGTCTGACAGTTATTCTAGGTCTAAAGTTAAAGTTGGATGCCCCAGTGTTGCAAAAAATATTTGAAGGCTATCCAGGCAGCTTGATTTTTCTTTCATTAGGTAACATTCCATTCTCCTGGAGTCATTGATGGAGTTGAAGTCCAAATAATCAGTTATAACTTTTTTTATATATGAGAAAAGGCTAAATTATCTGTAAACTAAATTCAACAAGACAGGCACAGATCACTGAAAGTTTTCTCTGATTTTGTCAAATACAATCTAAATACTGTAATAAAATTTCTTGTTTTATAACTGTTTTGTTATTGGTAATTTTACTATGTTAAAGCTAACACCTTTCTTTGTGATTACACAAGAAGGAGAAAATGCTTGTACACTGTAAAGACTCATTACCTAATAGTCAAGCAGGAAGCATAAGTGGAGAAAACAGACTAGGAAAATGCTTGGAAGTAGAGTCAGAAGTCACCAGTCAGATACAGAAAAATCAAGATAAGAATTCTGTACTGAGAAAAGCTACCAAGCCAATGGATAAACATGAAAAACAAGTATGGGTTGATTTAAGGAAAGAGCTAGTCAATGTAAGTCTGAACTACTAACTTAGCATTTGTAATTAATATACACCTTAGTGTGTTTACTTGGAACTTAGTGGCTTTGGGGAATAGGTAAACTGTCTGTAAAATTTCATTTACATATTGACATTAATAGCATTTACTTAGTGTCTTAGTTAACGGTTTTATTGTTGTGAAGAGACATCATGACCTTGACAACTTTTACATTTAATTGTAGTTTCTCACAGTTTCAGAGGTTATCATTAAACATTATCATCATAACAGGCATCATAGTGGGATGCAGGCAGATGTGGTGCTGGAGAAATAGCTGAAAAGTCCTATATCTTGCAGGAAACAGAAAGTCAGCTGAATCACTGGGCAGTATCCTGACCACAGGAAACCATAAATTGAGCCCCAGAGTAACACATTTCCACAAACAAGGTCATCCTACTAAAACAAAGCCACACTTCCTAATAGTGCCAATCCCAATAACTTATGAGGGCCAAGTATATTGAAACTACCACATTTAGTGTGAGAAAAATATATTATATAGAAAATACTGTTTGATTAAAATTTTTTGATGTACAGATTTACAACATGAATAAAGTCTTCTAGATTAGTAATCTATGTGAATGAACACTGACAATAAGCAAGGCTTAAACTTTTAAAGTAATATTCCTTGGTCATACTAATTATATATGAAAATGTGACATTTTTGTTATATTTTATATTAAAGCATAAACATCACTTCTGGCTACATTTTTTTATTTTTATCTTCATAATGACAATATTTTGTAAAAATATAATTAATTTTATAAATTATAAAAAAATTATTTACCAATAGAAGTATTTGAGACATATTGCCTTAGATACATGATGTGTAAAAATGTAAATGTGACTTTCCAAAATATACATAGTCACACTAGTATAGCAAGAAATCAATAAAAATATGTGGGATGTACTCACTCATTCATGGACTTTAAACAAAAAAACAAAAAGCAAAGCATGTCCAAGCTGCAAACCACAAACACTGAACAGCTTGGGATCTGAAACACCTTGGACCTGTACCTTGGATCCTACTCCCTCCAGAGGAACACCTGACCCAGTCTTGAGGTTGGGTTGAGGAAAGTGGATCAGCCAGGAGTGGATGCTGAACTAAGACACATTGGGACCTTGGGACCTCCTGGCCTTGCTGGGGAGGAGATACGTGATGTGGAGAAGAGAGAGTGACTTGAAGGGTTGGGAGGGGGAAGGGAGCTTGAACAAGGGTATACATGGATAAAAAAAATATGACTCTATTCATAATAAAAAAAGGAAAAAAATTTCTCCTACAAAAAAGAAGTATGTGGGAAGATGTTCTGCATAATGCAAGAGAAACTGATATTAACAATGTCAAAAACTGATAGACAGTTATTTTAATTGTTAAATATCTCCATGTAGATGACAAATTAGCTAAACAGAAGAATTCTAGCAATTACTAAACAAAATTGTAGCTACCTTCAAGAAGTCACTGTGAAATGCATAGAGTATAGCCAATGCTGAAGCTAAAAGAATGGATATTTTTGACAGTCTATCAGAGTTATGATGTATTTCATTGTATATTAATATTGAATATTTAGGGAGCTACTATATTTAATTATATATTATAAATACATATGTAGTTATATATTAAAACATGACATGTTGCATAATATTAAAACACTATAGTATCACTTATGAATTTGCAATATTTATTTTTATTTTTATTGTATTTTATAAAAATATAGCTAAATTTACAAATTAAATAAAATTAGCCTTCATTAAGATATTTTAAACACATTGTATTAAAAGACTCATTAGACATGTGAAAATATTAGAGAAATTTTTAAAGACTATTAATGGCATAGAATACCTGTGAGATACATATAACATGTATGATACTACTGCTCCATTTTACAGATACAATTTACTTAAGATGAACTTACAGCTCTTGTTTTTCATCTGTGTTATCACACAATATATGAGAAATATCTAACTATTGCTATCTATGAGAATGTAATCAATAGAGAAAGGTCATAATTATGCCTTTGTTGCATGGTGATTAAAAAGAACACAGATAAAATGATAGTTATAAAGCTAAAAAAGTCAGAAATTATAAGATTTTTTAAATTTTTCTTTTTATAGGCTAGGCTTAACTTGTTCATCATTTATTTCTGCAATAATACTTTGTCTATACAACCCAAAATTCTGAGGCAGCTTTAAAAATTCAATTTTTTTCTTGACCAATTTCTTTTCTTACTATTCTAAGTGTAGTTCAACTTGACTCTATGCTTAGTTTTTATTTAGATCATTAAAATGATTCTATCTTTCTCTTAAACAGACAAAATTTAAAAAAATAAAAAGTTTCTTTTCAGCATGTAAGAAGATGATCATGTGGTGTTTTTCCTTTAATTTGTTTATATAATGGAGAACATATATGTTTTTCTGTATGTTGAACCATCCCTGCATTTCTGGGATGAAGCTTACTTGATAGTGGTGAGTGACCTTTTTTATAAATGTTGCTGGATTCAGGTTGCTAGAAGTTTGTTGACAATTTTTGCATCAATGTTCATGAGGGAAACTGGTCTGTAATTCTCTTTCTTTTGTGTCTTGGAGTGACTTGGGCATTAGGGTTATTGTGTTCTCATTAAAAAGAGTTTGACAATATTCCTTCAGTTTTGACTGTATGGAACAGCTTGAGGAGTATTGGTATTCTTTCAGTGTCTGGTAGAACTCTGCACTGAAACCATCTGGGCCTGGGCATTATTTTTTTATTAAGGAGACTTTTAATGACAGCTTTAATTTCCTTTGGAGGTATAGGACTTTTTATGTCTTTATCCGTACTTGATTTGATTTTAATAAATGCTACCTGTTCAGAAAACTGTCCATTTCCTCTAGGTTTTTGATTTTTATGGATAGTGGTATGTAGAAAAATGTAAATAGACCCAAACTCATCACCTTGAACAAAATTCAAATTCAAGTGGATCAAACACCTCAACATAAACCCAGCTACACTGGACTTTATAGAAATAAAGTGGGAAATAACTTCCAAAGCATTGGCATGGGTTACTACTTCCTAAATATAACACTAGTAGCACAGATACTAAAAACAACGATCAATAAGTGGGACCTGTTGCAACTGAGTAGCTTCTATAAGGCCAAGGACATAGTCAATAAGACAAAATGGCAGCCTCCAGAATGGGAAAAGAGTTTTATCAACCTCACAAGTGACAGAAGACTGATCTCTAAAACAAATAGAGAACTCAAGAAACTAGAGCACAAAACCTTGAATAACTCAATCAAAAAAAAAATAGAGGTTCTGAATTAAAAAGGAAATTATCAGTAGAATTACAAATGGCTGAAAGGCACAAGAAAAAGCTCTCAAAATGTTTAGGCATCAGAGAAATGCAAATCAAAACAACTTTGAGATACCACCTTGTACCTGTCAGAATGGCTAAGATTAAAGCCACAAATGACAGCCTGTGCTGGAGAGGTTGCAGAACAAGGGGAACACTCCTCCATTGCTGGTCGGAGTATAAGCTTGTTCAACCACTCTAGAATGCAGTATGGGGGTCTCTCAGAAAACTGAGAATCAATCTCCCCAAGGACCCAGCAATAGCACTTCTGGGTGTATACCCTAAAGATGCACATTCGCACTCCAAAGGCATTATCTCAACTATGTTCATAGCAGCATTATTCGTAATAGCAAGAACCTGGAAAAAACCTAGATGCCCCTCAACTGAAGAATGAATTAACAAATTGTGGTACATCTACACAATGGAGTACTACTCAGCACCAAGAAAAAAAATGATATCATAAAATTCACAGGCAAATGGATTTGGAGAATGTCCTCCAGAGTGAGGCATCACAAACCCGGAAAGATAAGCAGGACATGTACTCACTCATTAGTGGACTTTAAAAAAAAGCTAAGCATGTCCAAGATGCAAACTGCAAACACTGAACAGCTTGGGATCTGAAACACCTTGGAGCCCATTCCCTCCAGAGGAACATCTGACCCAGTCTTGATGTTGAGATGAGGAATGTGGGTCTGCCTGAAATGGATGCTCAACTAAGCCATCTTGGCACCTTGGGACCTCTTGCCCTTGCTGGGGAGAAGATGCAGTGATGGGGAGAAGAGTGAGTGACTGAGAGGTGTGGGAGGGGGAAGGTGGTCTGAACAAGGGGATACATGAATAAAAAAATATGACTTTATTAAAAATAAATATTATTTTCAAATTTTATATTAGCTATCAAAGGAAACATTCTAGTATCATCATGTATAATTACATGGAGTCTTTAGTTTTTTTTTTTTTTGAAAAATTTACTTACTGTTTCTTGCCCTGAAGGCATTAACTTCACAAGAAATAAACTGTATTCAACCTCTAAATTCTCAGTAACTGATGTTTCAATTCTTTCTATTCTTGCAAAACATAAAGAATCAAGCTCAGAAGGTATTTTATGTTGCTACTTCTTCAAACCAAGTCAATTCACATTGTTAATTTCACTGTTTATTTTACTCTTCCTGCCTATTGTATTTTTATTATTTACTTTTTATATTGATAAAATTGATTTTTTCTAACGTTGGTAACTTATGAATTACTGGAAACTTTTTAATATCAGGACAATAGGGAATGTTGCACACTTGCCAAAATGCTTGCCTGGCAGGCACAAACCAGCGATCTGTTCCACCACTGCACAGTCATACCCTGAAAGGGATGCTCTCTTTATCAGTATCTAGAAGGTGATGACTCAAGGATTGGAATTTCAAGGTTATCCTAAACTAGATAATGATGTTAAAGTTAGCTTAGGCTACATATCTCAAAAAATATTAAATTTTATCTAAATGTAATTTTGTTCTTCAGTAAAAAGTTAAAGATTGACAAATATTATAATTTCACCCATTTTGATGCTTAAATATTGAAATGGAGCTGGAGTAAGATAATTTTAGATAAATTCTTTTTTTCTTTTCTTATTATTTTTTGAAAATCAATATCAAACTTTATATAAATTGGCAAATCATTCAGGATAGGTAAAAAAGATACAGTAATAAAAATATTTTCTCTAAAATACATGAAACTTAAAAGATAAAATCTAAAGTTCCTTTAATTTTATGCAAGTGAATATCTCTGTATCCTAATCAGCCCATATTGAGACATAGGAACTTTAAGTATAGAGCTATTTATGGCTGTGTGTAAAGTACATCAAAAGAGCAAGCTAGTAAATAGAGAAGAATCCATTATTTTCCTGGGTGTCCACAGAACAAATGTGAAGCCTAAAAATGAAAAGACACAAGCTGACTTATTTCATCCTTTTTCTGCTTATGGTGAGCATTACAAAAAAATTCAAAACTGAGAACAGATATTAGCATGCTGAGTAATCCATGGAAATTATTGCAAGAGACAAATCACTCTAAAGAGACAGGCCAGAAACCATAACGAGCGGAAGATTGCAAAGTGTTCCTAATGCCAAGCTCATACCCCAAAAGGAGCTAGAAATAGAATATTTTTAAAAAGAAAAATTAATAAAATATGAAATGATATAAAACTTCATTATTTCCTTGCTATTTTGTGGTGTGTGTGTGTGTGTGTGTGTGTGTGTGTGTGTGTGTGTGTGTGTGTATGTGTGTGTGTATTTGTGCAACCTCTAAGGAAAAGTCATGGTCTATGTTAGCAATATTCTCAAAGTTATGAAAGTAAATATAGTTTATAAAGAAGTCTGATTTCAAAAAGTATAATGAAAAATCTCCAAGCTACATGGGAATAATTTTAATTCACTGACTGCTGATTATTAGATTAAAAATCAACTTGTACTGGCCTTAAGTAAGTGTTTGCTAACCTCAGGGGGCCTGGGATGCAATGCAAATTTAAAAGGAACCCAAAGCAGAATAAGCTAGAAGGTAACCTGGAAAAAAATTATTGAGTTCCTGACATCTTTCCTTTCTTATAGAAATTCTGATTACCCAGTCACCTAAATAACTGTATAAAGCTAAATCAAAGAATACTTTTTTCTTCAGTGGTACAAAAGGGTGAATGATATTCTTTATGCTCAGGTCCTTTGACACTTTGAGACAAAAATTTGCATGTCGTTAGTACAAAATACAAGGAGATGGCCATCAACATTATGTCAGTTTTAGTATGTTCACCCTGTTATCCAGTGTAAGACTTTTTGCTTGTTTTGTATTAAAATAGGACTTCATCTTTTCCTGTTAGTATATTCTGTCAACTCCAGTTGGTTTCATCTGCTCTTATTTCTATGTAACTCCAGTAAATTTTCTTGCAAATAAGTTCCTGGTATGAACAAACAAAATCCTAGAAGAAGCTGTGACTGTAAGGATGATTTGAAATGTTTCAGTCCTAGACCTGATTGATCTTGGATGATCTTTAGCCCTATTAATAACCACTTATTACACTTTTCTTGATGAAGTATTATCTTTGTGACTAGCATACAAATTCTTTGGAATAAATAGACCTAACATTTACCAATTCAAAAACTAAGAATGCAATCAGTTTGTATTTTAAGTTTATAGTAGAGTGTCTACTTCGTTGTTTGTACTACATCTCCCTAATTTACATGTCAATATATTTGAAAAATATAATGATTTATGACGTTTTTGCTACTATAAGTATATTTCATGAAATAGATACCACTTAGCTCATGGAACTTTAAGTAATACTCAAACCACCTGTGTGCCTAGGCCATGGTCAGTCCCACTCACTTAAGAATAAAACCAAGTCTCACCTCTTTGAGATGAAAGTTGTTTTTTTCTTGGTGCTAGTCATCTCTCTCTCTCTCTCTCTCTGTCTCTCTCTCTTTCTCTCTCTGTGTGTGTGTGTGTGTGTGTGTGTGTGTATGCATGTTCATAAATAGATGGATACATGGATATTTGATGAATAGATTGCTAGATGTGTGAGCACACACACACCTGTGGTAGTCAATCTTGGATGTCAATGAGGCTGTTTCTAAAATCAAGTAGGGATTTTCTATAAGCAGATTATTTGAAATGAGAAGATGCACCCAAAACTGTGGATGCCATTTTATAGTGTTAATCCAGATAAATTAAAGAAGAAAGTTTTGATTTTCTAAAGCGTTCCTTCCCTGATGTTGATAAATTCATCTACCCTCTTGCTATCTTTGATGCATTCCTATGCTCCCTATGAAGTCTAGCACAAAATCAGGATTTTTGAGACAGCCAGTCCTACAAATTGAGCAAATACCAAATTCTATGCACTCATACAAGAGTAAGTTATTGGTTGACTGCAAAGTAAATTTATTTTAAGCCAGTCTACTAAAATTTTTAATATATATATTTATTCTTTTGTTTTCTTTTCTCTGCTAAAAACTAATTCACACATGCACCTAAACAAGGTATATTTAATATACTTGAAATCTGAATGTTTAAAGTTTTGCAAGAAACACCAAAGCTCAGGACATTAATGAATTTATAGTGTTAACAAATAGTCAGAATTTTATTTTTATATAAATAGTTAAAATTACATTTTTATTTAATTTTCATTTTATGTGTATGTGTGTGTTTTAATAGTAATACATTCCTTAGTATGAGAGGTGGTACAGGTGGTTTTGAGCTACCCAGTGTGGGTACTGAAAACAAAAGCCAGGTTATCAGCAAAAGAGGCAAGTGCTCACAATCACTGAGCCATCTCTCTAGCTTCAGTAAACTAAATAATAAAATCCATGTGAAATGTGATATGTGGATGAGGTTTGTTCTCTACTGCCTTTACATAGTCAAAATCAAGTAGTTATATATCAGTCTGGGGCTATTCATTGCTTTCCTCTTTATAAGATCTAGTCCGGCACATTGTCACACCCTTCTTCAATGTCAAGAAACCATTGGCCTTCTGCTCACAAAAATAATATTCTCAGTGTCTGAACAAAAATAATATACAATATTCAGATTTGAAAACTTTAAAATTATCAGTGTTTATTACCATGTATAAAGCTCTTAAGATGAAATATTTACAACTTGCCAATAAAAAATGATATATTCAGCTACACAGTTTATCATAAAAGGCATCTTAAGTGGGGAGGATATATTACTTTTGCTCATTCATTCTGTACTGAAGGTTATACCTACATATAATTTTTAAGGTAAATTTGAAGTACAACTATTACTATTTCATATATATAAAGTTTTTATTACAAACTAGTAGACTGAAATAAAATAACAATTTTAAATAACACTAGTCTGAAAATTTTCTTTTTTATATCAAGGTTCTGTGCAAACTAATAAAATAATTTGATAATGGGAGAAAAGGAGTATGTTTATTGTGCAGAATGTAGGCCAAGTGTAGGCAGCATCCATCCCAAGGGTATAAAATAATTGTCTCATGTATTTTGTTTAGTGACTTTCATAGATGAAGACGCCTTGGGAAACAGACACTGTAGCAGAAGAAGCAGGAAAGGAGGTCTCCTGAGACTCAGTCTAGGGAAAATAATGACCCCATTTAAAGGTGTCAAGAAGATATAGGTAATCCTAAAATAAGCATATATGTGAAGGCAAATAGCATTAACAAAAAATTTGAAACAAATTTCAACATAATTTTTGGACAATCTTGCAAAAACTAAATGTATCCTTTGATTTTTTTGAACATAGGTTTAAAGAAAATTTCAAAACAAAGAACCCTGTTTTGTAAGCATTTACTCTAAGGGTCAGCTTTTGAAAATAAAATAAAAATATGTTATGCTGCCAGTATTTATTTACAAAGCTCAGTACTGCAAGCTTTCATTAATAGAGTCTAATCTTTGAATGTCCAAAGATTACACAAAAGACCGACGTGTATAAATAAAAGAAGAATTTCATTACATCAATCATTCCTTTTTATTTATTCTTTCATACAATGTATCCTTATCATCATTTTACCAGCCCCTCACTCTTCCCAGTTACCCCTTTTTCCCTTTCTTCCCCAAATCTATAGCTCTTCTATTCACTTTCAGAAAAGAGCAGGTCTTACAAGGATATGAACAAAACACAGCATAACAAGATGCAATAATACTAGGCAGGAACCTGCATATGGACAAGGCAACCCAGTAGGAGGAAATGGGTCCCAAGAACAGGCAAAAGAGTCGGAGACATCCCCTACTCACACTGTTAGGAGTCTTTCCAAATCCCAAGCCCAACAATTGTAACATAAGTGCAGAGGACCTAGTGTAGACCCATGCAAGCTCCATAATTGCCACTTCAGTCTTGTGAGCACCTATGAGATCTGCTTAGTTGATGCCATGGTTTTCTAGTATCCTCTACCTCCCTGTTCCCTACAGTTTCTCCTCCCCTCTTCTACAGGGTTCCTTGAGTTTCAAATGGGAGGGACTTGATGGAGATCTTCTTTTAAGGCTCTCTCTCAGCCTAAGTTTGACTGTAGGTTTCTGATGACAACTGGGCTAGGCATCAATCATGTTTTTCTTTCTGGATATCGGTTGCCTCACTCAGATGATGTTTGTTCTAGTTCCATGCATTTGCCTGCAAATTTCAAAATGTCTTTTTTCTTTTTTAAAAACAGCAGAGTAATACTTCATTGTGTAAATGTACTGCATTTTCCCACATTTTCTTTATCTATTTTTCTCTTAATGGACATCTATGTAGTTTTCAGTTTCTGCCTATTATTAATAAAGCAACTATTAAAATAGTTTTGGAAGTGCCATTTTGGCAGGATGGAGCATCTTTTGGGTATGTGCCCAAGAGCGATATAGTTGGGTACTGAAGTAGATCAATTGCCAACTTTCTGAGCAACTGCCTCAGAATATTGATTTTCATAGTTACTGTACAAGTCTGCATTCACACATTGCTCTTACAGCATGAAATATCTGAATCACAGTACATACCTTACACAGAGTTTCTTTACCATAAGCACTACAGCTGGTAAAGGAAGATTCCAGACACAAAGATTCTTTTTTTTTGGTAACAATAGTGTCTTTCATTATATTTCTCTTTTTTGACATTTTATCTATTTATTTATTTATTATATCAAACTTTATATAAAAAAGCAAAACATTCAGGATACCTAAAAAACAACTTCATACAATAATAAAACTTTTCTTTTTTCTAAAACACATAAAACATAAAAGATAAAATCTGAATTTGTGGTAGCCATAGTGCAGCCATTGGCATTAGCTGTGACCTACTGTGCTTTATTCACCTGTAGCTGAGCCTAACTTGGCTTGAAGAATAAATGTTATTCTTATGCTGAACACTTCAGTTTAGTTACGCAAGATTAAATTCCTGCTTTGTGTACTTGATTATTTCTCCAGCATCACTGCCTCAATGTCTATAACTGAAAACATAGTACATTGAATAAATGTCATAATTTCAGCTCATTCTGATTCTTCTCACATTTTATTTGACAGTATTTTAATTTTTCCCTTTTATTAGATGAAATATTTAATATTATTATCCTGTTTACTGGTTTTCAAGCAGTCTAGTCATGGTTCTGTCCTTGTATAGAAAGAAGCTTTTCTTCTGGACAAAAGCAGATTCCTGCCTCCAGGTCTGAATTGGTATACTGCAGTTAGTCACATGGATCTCCTTTTCTTCTCATCAAGAATTTACTCATTTTCTTACAGAGGCCTCCCCAGATATTCTGTTAAATTGCCAATGCCTTTACCTCCCAGACATAAACATTCCTCCTTATGCTCTCTTACTACTATAACCTGCTACTCTTTCTCCAGCTATACATTCATCTACTTCATTCCATTCCTCACCTCACAACTAGTGGTATCTCTTGTTGTGGGAAGCCACACACAAAGAAATGGTTCTGAAACAAACAAACAAGCCAAATAAATAAATAAAACCAACAAACATGAAATATTGTTTGCATGATTCTACAGATAGTAACTATATTATATAGAAAAGTAATTAATAGGTAAATAAAGATTTATAAAAGGAAGTGAGAGGATCAACAAGGAGGGAGAGAAAAAAAATGGAGATTTTAATACAGGAAGCCAATGTGGGCTTGGGAAAAGACTGGGTGCTAGGGAAAGCTCAAAGAACTCACAGAATATTCCTGGCTAGGTCTCCAACCAATAGCAAAGATGTTGCCTAAATAAGACTTCCCCCATAATCAAGTGAATAACCACCCCATAAGCCATCAAAGATCTTACATCCAATAATGAATAGAGACAGAGGCAGGGATACATGACTGAGCACAGGGCTCGGTCCCTGGTCCAGCTGATAACAAGGGAGGATACTCTATATGAGCAAGTGGATAGGGACTTTAAGAAAAAGTCTCACAGTGATGGCTGGCTGAAGTTCTAGGAACCTCAAAGAATTAAGAGCAGCCACCTGGGAACCTTCTCGAAAAGGAACTAAGCCTTCCAAGAATAGGAAATTGTCCACTGACATGGACAATATGTGAAGCATCAAGGCGAGGGTTCTAACTGTGTTTCTATGCATGGACTAGCAACTTTGAGCCCATTCCCTCCAGAGAAACATTTAACCCAGTCTTGATATTAGAATGAGGAAATCAGACATGCCTGGAGTAGATGCTGACCTAATTTACTTTGGGACCTCTTGTCATTTCTGGGAGGGAATGGAGGGAATACGGAGGAGGGAGGCTGAAGGCTGACTGGTAGGGTTCAGGAGTTTGAATAAGGGGATACATGGATTAAAAAAAATTTGTTCTGTACAAATAAATAAATAAGAAAGTAATAATAAAATAATGTGAAAGGTAAATTTATTTATCTCTGAAAATACATGAACAAAAAACATAAACCAAATATTTTAAACTTTTTCTGTTATTTTTTAAAAAGAATGTTTTTCAATGTGATAACAGCATAAAACTCTCTGTATGTAAAATTATATATGCACAGTAATCAAAGATGCAGCTATAAGTATTTCTGGAGTTCTTTTAATTTGGCTACAAAATGGAGATAATTAAAATAGACTATTTCTTATGTTAAAAATCATCAATCTCGATCTGGAGAGATGGCTCAGTGGTTAAGAGCACTGTCTGTTCTTCTCAAATGCCGTTTCCATTCCCAGTACCCATACGGCAGCTCACAGTTGTTTATAACTCCAATTCCAGGGGAACTAACATTCTTCTGGATCACAGATATATATATGCAAGCAAAACACTGATGCAAATAAAAAAAAGAAAAAAGAGAAAACTATCAATTTGTTTTATCTATCTTCAGTATCTTCTGAATATTATTAAATATTTTATTTCTAAAATTAAAGAACTGTCAAAAATTCTTTACATATTTGGAACTATAATTGAGTCATTGTTTCTCTCTATGATAGATACTGAAAATGCTATGTTTTAAATTACAAGCACATTTTATGGAAATTAACTATTTTTAATAAAATTTAAGGATTTAATGATGTGTAAGAGCAATGAATAAAGTCACTATTCTCTTACATACATAACAACTGATTAGTACTTAAATTTTTATTAAATTAGAAATAGAATTATAATGGGGTTTAGAAGATAGTGTGTTTTTATCTAAAGCAATTATCAGGTTTCCATAAAAGTAATTTTGTTCATTAATATGTAATGTAAATAGCTATTTATTCATGATACTTTCTAGAGTCAATTTAAATCTACAAGAATTGCTCAAGTATAATTGGATTATTTTAAAAAGACAGTCATTTTATCTTGTGATTTATGTTGAATTAGAATCTAATTTGCTGCGATTATTTGGTATTTTAATAACAACTTTTGAAGATTTAACATTTTTACTATTTGAGATTATAACTTCCCCTATAATCAAATAAATTAGCACCCTAATTGTCAATGTAGAACCTGCATCCAGCAATGGATGGAGGCAGAAGCAGAGCTACAAAGCTAATCACCAGATTGAGCTCTCAGTCCAGCTGAAGAGAGAAAGAAGAGGGAGTATATGATCTAAGGGATGAGAATCATGAGGAAGAGACCCACGGAGATGGCTGACTGAAGTCTTAGGGAGCTCACTGACTCTAAAATGACAGCTAAGGAAACTTCATGTAAAGGAATTAAACCCTTCAAATGTAGATGACAAACAGTGTGGGCAGTTTGTGGAGCCTCTTGCAGTAGGATCAGAGTGTTTCCCTGGTGAATGAACTGGCATCTTGGAGCCATTCCCTATAGAGGAACACCTAACATATTCTTAATACTGGAGTGAGAAACTTAGACCTACTTCAACTGGATATGTCAAACAGAACTGACTCACCTTGTGATTCCTCAGCCTCCTTGGGGAATGGATATAGGGATGGGGTGGGGTGACACTGGAGAAGGACTGTAAGAAGTAAGGGAGAGACAGCAATGGTATTTTGTTGGAAAAATTTAAGATTTATTATGAATTCTAGTTTTTCTTTCCTATTGTTTTTTGAAAATTCATATCAAACTTTATTTAAAAAGCAAAACATTCAGAATAGCCAAAAATCCCATATAGTAATAAAACTTTTGTAAATAATAAAAAAGAAAATTCTATTCAGCTAGCCCATTAAAATTTATTAAATTACAGATGTAACTGACAAAAGATATAAATTGACAGATTTAAGTGTACCTCCAAAATAACACTTAAATCATTCTACATAATAGTAGAAACTCATTGTGTTTCCCAACATATATCATGTCTATACATCTCAAGAAATTTGTTGTAAAAAATGGAAGAAGGCTATCAAAACTATCAGTAAAGAGACAATATTTTATTAGATTACCCAGCACTGTTTATAACTAAAGTTGTAGTTTCCTGTTCATTTGTCATATGGCTTATTTTAAAATTAACATCTTAGAAAATGTATGAAGAAGTTTAATAGCCATTGAGAATCTACAGAAATATTGAACATTCTGTTTACTGTAAAGTCTATTTAAGGTTCATTATGCTAATCATTTTAATTGTTTGACAAAATACAAGAGAAGACAACTTATGGGAAGAAGATTTATCTTGACCCACAGTTTTGCAGGTTTCTGTCAGTACTCAGTTTTCACATATGTCACTATTTATACTGCCTGAAGAGTCAGAAACAAGTAAGTGTATGGTGGAAGAAAACAAAGATCATGCAGCTAGGATACAGAAACTGTAGAAAAAAAGACATCGGTTTCAGGAGGTCCCACTTATTGATTGTTGTTGGTAGTGTCTGTGCCACTGTTGTTATATTTAGGAAGCGGTCTCCTGTGTCAACTCGTACAAGTGTATTTCCCACTTTCTATTCTATCAAGTTCAGAGGGGTTGGGTTTCTGTTGAGGTCTTTGATTCACTTGGATTTGAGTTTTGTGCAGGGTGATAGGCGTGGATCTATTTGCAATTTTCTACACAATACCAACCAGCTATGCCAAAACCATTTGTAAAATATGCTATCTTTTTTCCATTGAATATTTTGGACCTCTTTGTCAAAGATCAGGTGTTCATAGGTTTTTGGGTTAATCCTCAAATCTTCAGTTTGATTCCATTATCCACAAGTCTGTTTTTATGCCAGTACCAGGCTGTTCTTATTACTGTAGCTCTATAGTATAATTTGAAGTCAGGGATGGTGATGCCTCTTGAGGTTATTTTGTTGAGGAAAATTGTTTTGGCAATCTTGGCTTTCCTGTTATTCCATATCAAGTTGAGTATTGTTCTTTCAAGGTCCAAAAAATACTGTGTTGGGATTTTGATGGGCACTGAATTGAATCTGTAAATTGCTTTTGGAAGAATTGCCATTTTTACTATGTTGATCCTACCTATCCAGGAATATGGGAGAGCTTTCCATTTTCTGATATCCTCTTCGATTTATTTCTTCAGTGATTTAAATTTTTTGTCAAATAGATCTGTTACTTCTTTGGTTATAGTTACTCCAAGGTATTTAATCCTATTTGCAGATATTATAAAGGGTAATGTTTCCCTTATTTCTTTTTCAGCCCTTTTATCTTTAGTGTATAGAAGGGCTATTGATTTTTTTGAGTTCAACTTGTATCCTACTACATTGCTAAAGGTGTTTATCAGCTGTAGAAGGTCTCTGATAGAATTTTGTGGGTCACTTATGTACACAATCACATCATCTGCAAGATAGTTTCACTTCTTCTTTTCCAATTTTTATCCCCCTAATCTCTTTTTGTTCTCTTATTGCTTTAGCTACAACTTCGAGTACTATATTGAATGGATAAGGGGAGAGAAAACATCCTTGTCTAGTTCCTGATTTTAGTGGGATTGCCTTGAGTTTTTCTCCATTAAGTTTGAGGTTGGCTGTCAACTTCCTTTAAATCACCTTTATTATATTGAGATATTTTCCCTGTATTCCTGATCCCTCCAGAGCTTTTATCATGAAAGAGTGTTGGATTTTGTCAAAGGCTTTTTCAGCATCTAAGGATATGATCATGTGTTTTTTCCTTTAGTTTGTTTATATGATGGATGACATTTATGGTTTTTTATATGTTGAACCATCCCTGAATTTCTGGGATGAAGCCTACTTGGTCATGGTGGATGATATTTTTTTATATATTGTTGTATACAGTTTGCCAAAATTTTGTTGAGAACCTTAGCATCAATATTCATAAGGGAAATTGATCTGAAATTCTCCTTCTTTGTTGTGTCTTTGGGTGGCTTGGGAATTAGGGGAATTATGGCCTCATAGAAGGAATTTGATAATTTTTCTTCAGTTTGTGCTGTGTGAAATATTTTGAGGAGTAATGGTAGTAATTCTCCTTTGAATGTCTGGTAGAATTCAGCACTGAAACGAAACCATCTGGAACTAGGCTTTTATCTCTTTTCTGTTTTTTTTTTTTTTTTGTTTTGTTTTGTTTTGTTTTTTTGCTTGGGAAGCTTTTAATGATAGCTTCAATTTCCTTTAGTGTTATAAGTCTGTTTAGGTAATTAAGAAGCTTCTGTAAAGCCCAGAACACTCTCAATAGGACAAAACAACATCCTACAAAATAGAAAAAGATTTTCACCAACCCTACAAGTGATAGAAGACTGATATCTAAAATATATAAAGAACTCAAGAAACTAGATCCCAAAACCTTGAAGAACACAATCAAAAAATCATGTTCAGACCTAAAAGGGGAATTCTCAGCAGAAGAATTACTAATGCCTGAAAAGCATTTGAAAAAGTGCTCAACAACTTTAGCCATCACAGAAATACAAATCAAAACAACTTTGAAATACAATCTGACACCTGTCAGATTGACTAAGATAAAAGACACAGATGATAGACTATGCTGGAGAGGTTGCAGAGCAAGGGGAACACTCCTCCATTTTTGGGCAGTGTGTAAGCTTGTTCAACCACTCTAGAATGCAGTATGGGGGTCTCTCAGAAAACTGAGAATCAATCTCCCCAAGGACCCATCAATAGCACTTCTGGGTGTATACCTTAAAGACAAACATTAGCTCAAATATGATCATAGCAGCATTATTCATATTATCATATCATATTCATATTATCATATCATATTCATAATTGAGCTCCAAAGGCATTAGCTCAAATATGATCATAGCAGCATTATTCATATTATCAAGAACCTGAAAACAACCTAGATGCCCCTTAACTGAAGAATGAACTAACAAACTGTGGTATATCTGCACAATGGAGTATTACGTAGCAATATGAAAAATGATATCCTACAATTTGCAGGCAAATGGATGGATTTGGAGAATATCCTCCTGAGTGAAGTATCTCAAATCCAGAAAGATAAGCAGGGGATATATTCACTCATTAGTGGACTCTAAACAAAAAAGCCAAAAGCAAAGCATGTTCAAGCTGCCAACCACAACCACTGAACACTTTGGGATCTGAAATACCTTGTACTGACACCTTGGATCCCACTCCCTCTAGAGGAACACCTGACTCAGGCTTGATGTTGGGGTGAGTAAACTGTATCTGCCAGGAGTGCATGCTGAAGTGAGCAATATTGGGACCCTGGGACCTCCTCCCCTTGCTGGGGAGGAGATGTGGAGATGTGGAGAAGAGAGAGTGACTGGAGAAGGTGGGAGGGGGAAGGGTCATTGAGTAAGGATATACAGGTATAGAAAATGTGACTTTATTCATAATAAATAAAAAGAAAAGGAAAAACAAATAAAAAACCAAAACAAACAACAAACAAAACAACGTAACAGTCATCCTCCATCCTCAAATGAAATGGAGAGATACTAGACATCCTTAAGATAAACTTTGCATACTCTCATCATTTTATTTAAAGACGGGCCCAGTCTTTCCGTTAAAGGCAAATGTGCCTGCTTGTTTATAGGTTCATTACAGACTTGAACATCATCTCTGTCTAATCGCAGGTTGTTCAGATTAGAAATGCTATTTCTAACAGTTTAAAGGATTTTTTCCACTACAAAGCAGTTTAAAATTCTTTGTCATTTGCCATAATGTCATACTTACTAAATAAAGAAAATAAACAGTAATTGAAAGCCCCCCCCCCAAAAAAAAAGACATTGGAAATACATGCTTTAGTTAGGATTTCTATTTCTGTAAAGAGACGCCATGACCAGGGCAGGCAACTCCTGCAAAGGAAAATATTTAACTCAGACGCTTACAGTTTTAGCGGTTAAGTCCATTGTCATCATTGGTGGGAAGCATGGAGTAAGAGTCATGGTGCTGGAGAAGGAGCTGAAAGTTGTACATCTAGATCCACAGGCATAGGGAGAAATTGTCGTATTTGGCATAGCTTGAGCATTTGAGATCTCAAATCCCATTTCCTGTGACATGCTTCCTCCAACAAGGCCACACCTATTTCAACCAGCAAACACCTCTTAATTGTATCCCTCCCTAGGGGCCTATAGGAACCATTGTTATTCAAACCAATACACTTAGAAAAATGTTTTCCTTCTGGCCCTAAATTTTGCTTATTAATATCAACTCATCAATGAATTAAACTGCCTATGTAATTAGTGCTTTCACCACCCAATCACATCCTAGTGTTAGGCGCATACGTGGTTAACTCTTCAGCTGACATGCCTTAGAAACTGACATTTAGTACTTAAACCATAAAATAAAGTTCAAGACACCAAAAAATAATCAAAGGTTTTCATAATTAAAAAGATGTTTCAAAAAAAAAAGATGTTTCATGAACTAGGGAAGTACAAGGATTTATGGAAAATGAAGATGAAAATATTCTTATAATACTAAGAAGTATAAACATAAAATTAAGAGATTATAATGAATACCTTTTAAAACTATTAAATCATCCATTGTTCCTTTTCACATTAATCACTAATTAAAAATATATAATAGAAGTCACTCCTTTCATCATATGTACTCATATTAGTTTTTAAAATTATTTTTTATTTTATTTGTTTTACTTTTTACATTTTTTTGAGACAGGGTTTCTTTGTGTAGCTTTGGAGCTTTTTCTGAAATTTATTCTGTAGCACAATCTAGTCTTCAAGTTACAGGAATCTGAAGTAAGAAGTTTCTGGCCTGTACTAGCCCCAAGATCCAGACCAGCTATCCCAAATAGATTGCCCTCAGCTGCTTGGTCCCAAATAATCACAAAATGTTTTATATTAATGACACACTATTTGGCTTATAGCTCAGACATCTTGCTAGCTAGCTCTTGCATATTAACTCAAACCATTTCTATTAATCTATCTTGCCACATGACCTGTGGCTTACCTGTGTTTTTTTTACATGTAGATTCTTGGGTGGCTGGATCATGTCTCTCTCTAACTCCACTTTTCTCCCCCTTTATGTATGCTCAGCTTGCCCACCTGCTTCTTACATGCTTTGCCATAGGCCAAAACAGTTCCCTGATTATTCAATGATGTTTCACAGCATACAGAAAGACATCCCAAACTAGAAATTGCTTGCCTTTGTCTCCAGACTTCTGAGATAAATCACCACAACTGCCTAGCCTACTTTTTGAAATTTTATGAATCTCCATTTGCTTTATTTCAAAGTAATCCACTTAAATTTCTGTAATATTTGAGGGTAACAAGATGAAATTTATCAGATATTTCTTCCACCTTAAAGCTTTCATGTATGCTCCAAAAACACAAAGAAAACTGCATTACAAATTGTGCTATGTAAGTCAATGTTGAAATTACAATATGGAGAAGCAAGAGTTACCTCAGAGAGACATATAAAGAAACCACAGGCATGTCTGAGATTTATTTAATAATAAATGATAAATGATAATTTTCTCTGTCTTAGACATTTTTAATTCTTTTCATCATACCCAAACCTTGTATGGGACATGCATTTACATAGGTTAAGGAAAAGTGAAGAGTTTAGATTACTATGAAAAATGGTAAAAGATGTAGTTATGAAAAAATAAACTGTCCTATATGCTGTAACTCAGTTTAATTAAGTACAAGATAATATTTCATATATGCTCAGCAAAAATAATATTTAACATTTGATTAACCTGCTTCTACCTTGCTATTTAAAACATACATATACTTAAGATATTTTATTAATTTCACAGTTTCTATATTTTTTGAAAATACATATAATATAAAGTAATATGGTAATTTAAAATATTATTTTAAAATTATGATATGGAAAATATATTAAAGCTCCATTTACTTTTTAATATTATCTTCAATTTCTAGATGAATTTTCTTTATTGAGTCATCTACATTTTTAAAATACAACATTTTTTATTTCTATAAAATTTAGTGAAAATTGCATAATGCATTTTCTACCACTGTAACTTTTACACAAAACCAGAACTGCAGAAAAATATCACATCATTATAATAAGTGAATTTATATGATCTCTGGTACAGTTCTGAGGCTTTCATGTAACTACTATAGTATTGAATTTATATAAAATGCACTTAAACACCTCATTCATATTTAATTAGTACTATGTTTTTAAGTGTGATATTGATACCTCAGAATATTCAATGTATAATTTAAACTTATTCTCCCTAAGTTTTCCTATTTCTTACTTGTGTTAAGTGGATTCTCCAAGCCCTATAAACAAGCATTAATTGAGATAATTTCCTATGGATACATTTTGCTCAAACAAGACTTTATAATTCAAAATCAAACATGGGAGATCACTGGAAATTGTCAGAAATGCTCATATAATCACCTAAAGGTTAAAATATCATTGGAAGTGGGGACTGGTGAAAGTGAGACATATAAGTCACATAGTCCTTTTTTGAAAACCTTTTAACTAAAAACATATTCCTTTTTCAAACAGCATATGTTGACCAAAGTTTCCCCTCTTTCCACTCCTTGAAGCCCACTTTTTCAGTTCCCCCTCTCACATACATTTCGTCTTCCTAGAGTAAAAATTTTCTAGAGATAAGATCCTCCTTCTCTACCTTAAAGTAATCTGATAAAAATATACAAAAAAAAGGGAATGTTGAAAAATGTAATTCTGGAAGGATTTGAATTACCAGACATCCTGTACATAGTTGTTTTATTCCTCTGTTCCATTATCCCACAACCCAAAGGAACTGCATATTTTTCTTTCCCTGGAAATCTGAGGGGTATGCTTAGTATGTGGAACTTCTGTGCAACTGCTCATTGCTTGCTAAATTCTGCTCATCAAAAACATATGGAAAGGGGGCTCAGTGGCATGCACACTCAGAAACTGACAACCACATGCCATGACAACTCATTAGCACCCTAGGCTACAACAAAGTCAAGACTGGTAATCAGGACTTGAACATAAAATGCTGTTTTATAAATTGAATCAAGGGGACTCTGTGGATTGGTGGGAGGGGGAATGAGGAGAGAGACTCAGAAAACAAACTGTGCCTCTACACTTTTTATCTAAGGGCTTTACTTCTGATAAGTGTTGTCTTTTCTTGTAACAACAGATTATTTTCCATGAGGTACTATAGTAAGTCATCATACATTGAGAAGTACCTAGCTGAAGTAGATATTGACTATTGCCTCAGGCTAGTCTACTTATCAACAGTAATGGTTCATAGTTAACATACTCAACATTATCATACTCAACAAAACAATTTAAAAAATTCCCCAACAACTAAGATAAAAGTAACTTAGAAAGAGTTCAAAGATTTTGGTGCAAATACCATAATCAGCAGACTGTATATTTGAGGTTTAAAACTACTTGAAGATACATTTGCCAATCAGGTTCCTAGGTATCTCCAGGGAAATGCTTTAGTTTTAGTGGATATATACTCAACCACATAAATTGACTTTGTATTCTGGCATTTTAAATTTGCTATTGTGTGTATTTTAAATAATTTAGGAATCCACAGGTGAAATAGCTTTTTAACTCCTCGTTTCTCTGATTTTTCTCATCAGCAGGAACTGTAGTTGTGTCTTTCATGCTATCTTTAGGGAATCACTAAAATAATTAGAGTTTAATATTGAGAAAATAGAAAATCTGTCTTGATGTATCTTTGGCCTTCTCATATACAAACTAATTAAATATCAATCTGGAATATCAGAGGAAGGAAACTGAAATAAATCCTTATCATTTGGAACCTGAAAAAAAATGTGCACTGCTTTGAAGAGCTCTTTTTGACCTGAAGTAGTACTGTTAATGAAATAAGTTTCCTGAGCATTTGTATCTACAGGCAAACTTATTTTGCTTTTCTTACAATATGTTACAAAGAATGAAAGTGGACACTAGAATATCAGATGAATAAATACGGATAGGTCTCCCTAACAGCGCACTGGAGTATACAAAGTAGGGTAAATGAAACAAAGCAAAAATTCATTCAGTGTTCTTATTCAAAAAGGTTTGAGAAAACAAAACTTTCTAAAGGGCAATGCTTCCTGAAAACTATTTTTGTTTATAAAAATTTTGAACATTTGAAAATTGCAGAAATCACTGTTTCTACTCTCCTTATTTTATATCCTTATTGTTCAAAATGCTGTAATTCCCATGATTCCAAAGCAGAAAAATAAAAAGCAAGAATGTAATTATTCAGAAAGAAGGTTTGGAGCAAGTAGTTGAAATCAATAACCTAAAATAAAACTACAAGGAATATTAAGTCATATTGAGAAATGCTGTCACAGGAAATTCAGTAATATTGATTTGACTCAATTTGAGCATGTTTCTAATATTGTACCTATACAATTATTTTGAATTTTATACTTCCTTTGACTAGATATAAGCAGCCTCTTCTGATTTAATACTTTCATTTGTTCATTTGAAGAAGTCAGCCTGTGGTCAGTATAGGGTGCTATTATATATATTATCACTTTAAATATTCAGTTTTATGCAAGAAAATATAAAAATTATTAAAGCAACTGACATAAATGTGCTTGCATATATGGAAGAACACACATACATGAAATATATATATATATAATATATATATATTTCTACAGTCTGTTTTTGTTGTTAACTCTTCAACTGATATGCCTTAGAGACTGACATTTAGTATTTAAACCACAAACAAAAGTTCAGTACACCAAAAAATAATCAAAGGTTTTTCATAATTAAAAAGATGTTTAAAAAAAAAAGATGTTTCATGAACTAGGGAAGTACAAGCATTTATGGAAAATGAAGATGAAAATATTTTTATAATATTAAGAAGTACAAACATAAAATTAAGAGATTATAATGAACACCTTTGAAAACTATTAAATCATCCATTGTCCCTTTTCACATTAAACACTAATTAAAAATATATAATAGAAGTCGCTAAGTGTTCATTTGTGAATGGTTATCATTTGAAGGTAACTTTTGGGTTAGAGATGTTGGCTTGTTTACTTCCTCTCTCAACCCTGGGATGCCACATGTCACAGAACATCCAGGCCTTGCATATGCTGTCACAGTTCTGTGAATTCTTAAATGTGTTGATCCTGCTTAGTTTGGAATGCTGTTTTCTTGATAGACTCCTTTCTTCCCCTCTGGCTCCTATAACATTTCTGGCTTCTCTTCTGCAGTGCTTCTTGATCCCCAAGAGGACAGGTTTGATAGAAACGTCCCCATTAGATATTCTAAGATCTCTCACTCTCTGTGCACTGTTGAGCTGTGGATCTCTGCATTTTTTTCCCATCTGTTGCAAGATGAAGCTACTATTAGGCAGATCATTCTAAATCAAAAATCATGAAATTCATATGTTAATGGACACAGCAAGAAAAATCATGATTGTTTGGTGAACTCAGACCCAGAAGGACAGGCATGTTATTTATTCACTTACAAGTGAAAATTAGATGTTAACTCTTGAATAGTATACTTTTTAACTATGAAATTCCCAAGTAAAAATAGCTACTTACCTTGCCTACATTCAATATAGATTTTTTTGTCCCCCAGCAATGTAGATATGGAAAAAACATTTTTCTCCTTAGAATATATATTTTTTATATTTGTTTTATACTTGTATTTTAAAATGTGTGAAATATTCTGGGAATAACTTATAGCTTACTAATAATTTGAGAAAGAGATAGATTTTTTATGATTTGTCTTTAGTGTATAGCATAAAAATCAAAATGAAACAGACAATTATAGTCAGACAATCACACATACAATAAAATAACAGGTAGAAAGATAGATTTCTGTGCAAGTATGTCTGAATCAAAACTGCCCTCAAGTAACTATTCAGTATCAGTTTTTTAGTAACTCCCTTAATATTTTCCATGCACAGTCTACACTTCATCTTGATGCCCTGTTTTATGAATAAGTCATTAATTAAACTGCAGTCTATTAACTATACAGCCATACTTTGGCTCATAATAAAATAAATACTAATAATGTTCATTTTGAGCTCTAAGAATATTTTTTCCTCACCCACAGTCCATCAATGCAGAAGTGAAGCACTGTGTCATTTAGCTATGTTTTAGCCTTGAGTTCTTGAATACAATGACATATTGTTTTTTAAATCCACTAATGAATGAGTACATTCCCTGCTCATCCTTCTAGGTTTGTGATACCTCTCTGAGGAGGATATTCTCCAAATCCATCCATTTGCCTGCAAATTTTAGGGTATCATTTTTCTTACTGTTTAGTAGTACTCCATTCTGTAAATGTACCACAGTTTGTTAATCATTTTTCAGTTGAGGGCATCTAGGTTGCTTCCAAGTTCTTTCTATTATGAATAATGCTGCTATGAACATAGATGATCTAATGCTTTTAAGGTGCAAGTATGCATCTTTAAGATATATTTCTAAAAGTGGTATTGTTGAATCATTGGGGAGATTGAATTTCAGTTTTCTGTGAAACCAACATTCTGTATTCCAGAGGGGCTGAACAAATTTACACTCCCACCAACAATGGAGGAGTGTATAACTATGCTCCAGTAAGTAAATGAGAAGCATGAATGGACTTTTTTGTAAATGGGGAGATCATAAAAGTGGATATGAAATTGAGAGGGCTAATAACTGAGTTTGATGGGGTATATGATATAAAATTACCAAATAATGAATAAAAATATTATGCTGGGAAAAAAAGAAAAAAAAACTTAATAAATCAAACTATAGTTATTTACATAAAAAGCCATAAAATGCAAGAGTCTATATAAATATGCGCACAACATACATTACTTAAATAAAAGCTTCTAATCTGGGCTGACAAAATTACCTTACAAGACTCAAAAGAAACCCAACAATAACCTCAATGCTTGACACATGAGGCTCTCTTTTGAGTTGTTATTCAGATTTGACCAAGACTCCCAAAGCATATAGACTATGGCCACTGTATTCAGTTTTTCCAAGAGGGGAAAGGTAAATGCCAATTGTCGTGGTCATGATATTGATTCATAGCAATAAAACAGTAACTAACACAAAGAGCAACCAGCCATCTTCCTTTAGTTTGTTTTAATTTATTTAAAAGAAATGTGAGTGTCAAGATAAATTCAACAACTATGCATCTGCATCTTGAATATAGTAAGGAAAGGACTACGATCGTGTTTAATGAACTCATTTGCTCATTTAGCAAAGTTTGATTTTGTTTTTCTAAATTAAGCCTTGCTTTGGATAAAGATAAAATTCATAGTGCCAAAAATGAAACTCTGGGTAATTTGCTAGAGGAAGATGTGGTGAGAGACAGTGCATTTCAGAAATAATGTTTATTTCTCCTTCATTCATGTTTGGTATCCTTCCTGCATAAAATGCTACAATATAGTCAAGTTCTACATCTGTGTTACAGGAAGTACCAGGTTACAGGAAGATAAACCAAATTCTTTTTATATTTACTTTCTATGAATTCTTGTTTTTCAGACCCAGGGTAAAGAGTCATTCTAACCTTTTTCCAAAGCCAGGTAAAAGCACAGTCAGGAGATGTGTATCACATCTGGAAAGAAAACTCTAATCCAAATTGAATTGAAATGTTTGTCTATCACTTCCACTATCCAAAACCATAAAAAAGTCTCATGTTTAAAATATTCAATGGTGGGGAATGGACAGGTAAATCTCTGCTTAATGATCATTTTTATTCTTTCAGATGCCTGGATTTTTATTCCAGGCTCTGATTACAGCTCACCAATTTAAATAAAGGTACCCATACTCATGTGTCTGTGTGTCGGCACACAGGCACACACTTGTGTGCAAACTCACTGTTAATAATATGCAGTGATATTTTGTTGTAACAAGCAAAATATGTTACTACACTAAAGTCAAAGAAACTATTCTTTTTTATGCTTTTAATTTCTATTGCAAATCGATTTCTTCAAACAGCATTTGTTTAATCCTGGTTTCTCACTCCCCCAAACACCAGATCTTCCCAACTTTATCACCCCCCAAACTCCTACCCTTGATTTCTTTCTGTCATTTGAAAGCATACAGGAAACTATAAAATAAACAAATGTAACTAATATAGAAACAAACCAGAAAACAAATAAAAAGAGCAAGAGAAATGCAAAAGAAACACTTATAGATGCAGAGACAAATACATTCACACACAGCCATCAAATAAAAACACACAATAAAAAGTCATATATATAAGCAAAAGACCTTTAATGAAAGAAATAATGCCCTAACCAAGCAGTATGATACAAAACTCTCAAAAATTTTTATTGATTTCATTTTGTCTTGGCCATCTCATGCTGAACAAGGAGTTGGTAAATAAGTGTATTTAGCATTCCCAGAGAGACTCCCACTCTGCACATTGTCAAACTATGAGTCTCCATATTTGTTCACACATCCTGCATGAAAAGAAGAAGCTCTTCTGATGATGGCTGAGAGACACATTGATTACAGAAGTATGAAGTTAGAAGCCAATTAATTGCCAAATTCCTTTGGCAAAAAAGTTTTATTTGGTTTTCCCCTAGATCTATGGCTTACATAGCCTTGGCATCTGAAGCAGTGTCGGGTTTGGGTCCAATCTTACAGATTCTGCCTAAATTCCAATTAGATAGTGCTTGATTACTCCCTAATACTTATTTCACTCTTGTACCAGCATATCATGCAGGCAGGTTGTAATACATGAATGAAGGTTTTATGGAGCTTGATGTTTGCCTTTCTCCTTTGATATTATGAACAGTACCTGCTACTACTACGAATACTAATTTATATGCTCTAGGTATGCACCAGTTTGCCTTCTTTATGTACAAGGAGTTATATAGGTATTGTCTTTAGCAAAAGATCCTTACCTATAGACATGGCTGGGTTGCATATGGATTTCCATTAAGTTCTATTGGATAATAAATCACATATTTGTAACAAATGCAAGGCACTGGAAGTTTTTGTTGTGGTGAGAAATATTTGGTATTGTTTGTTGTGTTATTTGGAAATTATACATATCATATAAATTAAATATATAGTGTATAATATATATTGATAGACACAACAAAGAAGGAGAATTACAGACCAATTTCCCTCGTGAATATTGATACTAAAATTCTCAAAAAAATTTTGACAAACTGTATACAACAATATATAAAAAACATTATCCATCACAACCAAGAAGGCTTCATCCCAGAAATGCAGGGATGGTTTAACATATGAAAAACTGTAAACATCATTCATCACATTTTTATGGTTATAGGCCTGTTTAGGTAATTAATCTGTTCTTCATTTAATTTTGGTAAATGGTACCTGTCTAAAATGCTGTCCATTTCTTCTAGGTTTTCCATTTTTATGGAATATAGATTTTCAGCTTATGACCTGATAATTCTCCGGATTTCCTGGGGGTCTATTGTTATATCCACCTTTTCATTTCAGATTTTGTTTATTTGGATACTCTTTCTCTGCTTTTTGATTAGTTTGAATAAGGGCTTATCTATCTTGTTGACTTTCTCAAAGAACCAGCTCTTTGATTAATTGATTCTTTGTATTGTTCTTTTGGTTTCAATTGTATTGATTTCAGCTATAGGTTTGCTTATTTCTTGCCATCTATTCCTTCTAGGTGAGTTTGCTTCTAATTGTTCTAAGGCTTTCAGCTAAGGAGTTAGTACTCTAGTGTGGGATTACATGCTAGTTTAATGATGCTGGTTTTTTTTTTTAATCAATAAAGTCTTATTCACTATCCGTGTATATCTTTATTCAAGGTCCTTTCCTCCCTCTCACGCCCTCAGCTCACTCTCTCTTCTCCACATCTCTGCATGTCCTCCCAAGCATGGGCAGGAGGTCCCAAGGTCCCAATGTCCCAACATTGCTTAATTCCGGCTCCACTCCTGGCAGATCCTGTTTTCTCGGCCCCAATACCGACACTGAGTCAGATACTATCTTTTTTCCATTTTCCATTATTTTGGGACTCGTTGTTGACGATCATGTGTTCATAGGTTTTGTGTTAATGCCTGGATGTTATAATGCTCTTAGCTGAGGTGTTAGTTCTCTAGTGTGGGATTTCTCTAGCTTTTTCATATAGGCATCTAGCACTATGAATTTTTGTCTGAAGACTCCTTTCATTGTGTCCCACAAGTTTCGGTACATTGTGAATTCATTTTTGTTAAATTCTAGGAAGACTTTAATTTCTTCCTTAATTTCTTCCCTGGCCTAGAGGTGATTCAGCTGAGTGGTATTTAGTTTCCATGAGTTGGTAGGCTTTGTGTGATTTTTGATGTTGTTGAACTCTAACTTTAGGCCCTGGCGTCTGAAATGACACAAGGGATTATTTCCATTTTTTATATGTTGATATTTGCTTATGACCAATTATGTGGTCAATTTTAGAGAAAGTTCCATGAGGATCTGAGAAATGTGTATATTCCTTTGCATTTGGGTAGAAGCTTCTGTAATATCTGTTAAATACATTTGCATCATAACCTCTGTTAGACTCCTTATTTTTCTGTTGAGTTTCTGTTTGGTTAACCTATTCAGGGGTGAAAGTGGGCTATTGAAGTCTCCCACTACTAGGGTGTGAAAATTGATGTAGGATTTGAGCTTTGGCAGTTTTTTTTTTTTTTTTTTTTTTTTTTTTTTTTTTTTTTTTTTTTTTTTTTTTTTTTTTTTTTTTTTTTTTTTTTTTTTTTTTTTTTTTTTTTTTTTTTTTTTTTTTTTTTTTTTTTTTTTTTTTTTTTTTTTTTTTTTTTTTTTTTTTTTTTTTTTTTTTTTTTTTTTTTTACTTAGGTAGGTGCCCTTATATTAGGGGCATAAATATTAAAGATTGAAATCTCCTCTTGACCAATTTTTCCTGTGATGAATAAGTAATGACCATCTTTGTCCTTTTTAATTGCTTTTAGCTTAAAGTCTACTTTGTTAGATGTTAGGATGGCAACCCCATCTTGTTTCTTAGGACCATTTGATTGGAAAATCTCCTAACCCTTTACTCTGAGCTTGTGTCTGTCTTTGCGGTTGAGGTGTGTTTCTTGGATGCAGCAGAAGGATGGCTTCTGATTTTGTTTCCATCTTGTTAGTGTGTGTCTTTTTACAGATGAGTTGAGTCCATTGATATTATGGGATATTAGTGACCACTGATTGATATTTCCTGATATTTTTGGTAGTAGCATGTATGTATTTCCTTTCTCTGCTACTCTTCTCTGGGATTATTGATTGTTTGTGGTTTCATGGGTGTATCTGGGATGCATAGTTTAATGTTTTCCCTCTAATGTTTACTGGACAGCCGGATGGATTGGTAGATAGGTATTGTTTGAGTCTGATTTTATCATGAAATATCTTGTTTACTCCATCTATTGATAACTGGATTATGAGGAATATTTAGTTGTAGCTAAGTAAGTACTGCCACACCCATTTGCTAATGACTGTACGAGTTCTCACTCCAACCCACAATGGCCTTTATCCCAAATCATTACCAACAGAAACTATCATTTGTTTTATTAATTTTGACCATTATAATTTCTTATATGATAAATTATGAAAATAGTTTTGGTTTCCATTTCCATGATGACTGAGGATGTTGAACATTTTAAAGGGTTTCTCTTTCAGTTCCTTTTTATTTATTTTTTTATCTTTTTTTTTAGAGAGAGAGAAAGAAAGAGAAAGAGAATGAAAGAAAGAATAAAAAGAAAGAGAGAAAGAGAGAGAGGAGGAAGGAGAGAGAGCAGAAGAGAAAAAGGCTGAGGTTACCCCAAGATATTTAAAGCTATTTGTAAGAATTATAAAGAGTGATGTTTCCCTGATTTTATTAAGCACCTTTACAGTTATCGTAATAAAATCAACATTATACTGGCAGAGAGATAGAAATAAATAAATAAACAGACACAGACAGGCAATCTAACATATAGATAGATGATAGATATACAGATAAATAGATAGATAGAAAGAAAGAAAGATAGATAGATAATCAATGGAATTAATTTGAATATCCAAACTTAATTCCACATACCTGTGGACACTGATTGTGATAAAAAAGCTAAATATGGGTCAACAAACTGGTATATCTACACAATGGGGTACTACTTAGCAGTAAGAAAAAATGATATCCTAAAATATGCAGACAGATTTGGAGAATAACCTCATGAGCAAGGTATCACAAGCCAAGAAAGATAAGCAGGGGATATACTCACTCATTAATGGACCCTAAACAAAACAAAACAAAACAAAACAAAACAACAAAACACAACAAAACAAAACAACTTTGAGATACCACCTAACACCTGTTAGATTGGCTAAGATAAAAGGTACAGATGACAACTTATGCTGGAGAGGATGCGGAGCAAGGGGAACACTCCTCCATTGTTGGTGGGAGTGTAAGCTTGTTCAGCCACTTTGGAATACAATATGGAGGTTTCTCAGAAAATTGAGAATAAATCTCCCCAAGGACCCAGCAATACCACTTCTGGGTATATACCCTAAAGAGGCACATTCACACTCCAAAGGTATTAGCTCAACT